>SKCR01047045.1:0-177221 GCA_019454045.1 Zanthoxylum bungeanum | reverse complement strand
GAGATATAGTCCGGGAATGGACAAGTCCGGGAATGGACACGTCGAGAATGGCACGCTGGGAATGGATAAATAGTCCGGAAATGGCACTCCAAGAATGGAGATATAGTCCGGGAATGGACACGCCGAGAATGGCACGCCGGGAATGGCACTTCGAGAATGGAGATATAGTCCGGGAATGGACAGCTCAAGAATGAGCACTCCGAGAATGGCACGCCGGGAATGGCACTCCGAGAATGGAGATATATTCCGGAATGGACACGCCGAGAATGGCACGCCGGGTATGGCACTATGGGGGCGAGGCCCACATCATTATCAGCATCAATTTTTTCGGGTATGGCACTCCGGGTATTGAGACATCAGTATCAGATCAGCCAGGTACGGTACTTCGGGTATGGAGACATCAGTATCAGATCGGCCAGGTACTGCACTCCGGGTATGGAGATATCAGATCAGCCAGGTACGGCACTCCGGGTATGGAGATATAAGATCACCCTAGGTACGGGGTTAGCACGCCAAGTAACGGCGCATGTGGACTATTCAGACATTTTGTGGCTCTCTAGGTACGGAGACGTCACTGCGACACCTAGGTACGGGGTTAGCATTCAGACCACAGCGACGCCCTAGGTACGGGGTTAGCACGCCAGGTACGGCATGTGGACTATTCAGACATTTTGTGGCTCTCTAGGTACGGAGACGTCACTGCGACACCCTAGGTACGGGGTTAGCATTCAGACCACAGCGACGCCCTAGGTACGGGGTTAGCACGCCAGGTACGGCATATGGACTATTCAGACATTTTGTGGCTCTCTAGGTATGGAGACGTCACTGCGACACCTTAGGTACGAGGTTAGCATTCAGACCACAGCGACGCCCTAGGTACGGGGTTAGCACGCCAGGTACGACATGTGGACTATTCAGACATTTTTATGGCTCTCTAGGTACAGAGACGTCACTGCGACACCCTAGGTACGGGGTTAGCATTCAGACCACAGCGACGCCCTAGGTACGGGGTTAGCACGCCAGGTACGGCATGTGGACTATTCAGACATTTTGTGGCTCTCTAGGTACGGAGACGTCACTGCGACACCCTAGGTACGGGGTTAGCATTCAAACCACAGCGATGCCCTAGGTATGAGGTTAGCACGCCAGGTACGGCATGTGGACTATTCAGACATTTTTGTGGCTCTCTAGGTACAGAGACGTCACTGCGACACCCTAGGTACGGGGTTAGCACGCCAGGTACGGCATGTGGACTATTTAGACATTTTTGTGGCTTTCTAGGTACGGAGACGTCACTGCGACACCCTAGGTACGGGGTTAGCATTCAGACCACAGGGACGCCCTCGGTACGGGGTTAGCACGCCAGGTACGACATGTGGACTATTCAGACATTTTTGTGGCTCTCTAGGTACGGAGACGTCACTGCGACACCCTAGGTACGGGGTTAGCATCCAGACAACCAACATCATCACTGCGGCACTCTAGGTACGGAGACACAACCGCGACCCCTAGGTACGGGGTTTAGCATTATTAACTCAGCACAGCAGGCAGACCAGGTGACAGCTGGCGAGCCAGGTAAGTAAAAATGCATTGCACGTACTTTGATAGGATTGTCATTGTCACACACTGCACAAGTCCCATCAAAGTGGGGGCGACTGTAGGCATTGCATTTTTGCATATCAGCCCGATGATGAGTCTCGTATGGAGACACTACCTCTTTAGTTGTGAAAGCCGCGGGAAACGGACGTTGGAAGGGTAAAGTTGGAAATTAGCATTTTATCAGATTTAACTCGCTTGTTTCGCTTCGGGTTCGCTTGTTGGACCTCTGTTTTTAAATCACCCCAAACCCATTAAATCACATCAAAAATAATTAAAAATTAAAAACATCTCTCACAAATTAAATAATTAAAACATTTAAAATACATGTACAAAATTAATTAAAACTAATTAAATTAAACTTAAATTAAATAAATTAAATTAAAATCACCAAAACTAATAAAATCCAATTAAATTAAATAAAACACATGTCACAAATTAAAATTCATTTCCCAAATTAAAATATTCAAATTAAATTCCATAAATGACATTCCTAATTAAAATAAATCACATTCCTAATTTAATTAAATCACCTACCAATTTAAATAAAATCCATGGATTCCTTGCCTAATTAAACTAAATCATATCCTTAACTAAAATGAAAAAATCAAATCACTTCCCTTAATTAAAGATTTCCCTATCACATTTTAATTAAAAGAATATCTCACAAATCTTATTCCTTCCCCAACAAGGTAAAACCCATCCCCTTGCCTATAAAAATAACCCCTCTCCACACATTCAAACCCTGGCAGATTCACACAAGAAACACACAGTAAATCCCTCATTATTCACGCCACAAACACTTCCTGCACAGCCCTCATATTCACACCCACACCACCTTCCAACACCAACGCATCTACCTTCCATCACAGCTGAGAACTGCCCTGTGAATTCCCCCTTCACTGCACGCCAAATACATCCCTACTTCCCAATTCAAGCCCCTTTACTGCCCCAAATCGCACCAACAATTCCCCCTTAAAGTGCCGCAAATTCCCCTGAAATAAGCCTTAAAACTGCCGCATATCCCCTTCCTTCACTGCTGCATTCTGTCTCACTGCACTGCCAGTTTTTCACGCCTATTTAACCCCCAAAACAGCCCAGAAAAACACCCCAAAACTGCACTAAAAAACTGCATAAACACCCCCAAAAAACCCCTCAAAACCGCAGCCCCATTAGCCTTCAAAATCACTCAAAACAGTCCCCGAAACGACCAAAACAGTGACCTGAAAAACAGCAGCAAAACAGCAGCGAAACAGAGTAAAAAATAGCAGCCCGAATAGCAAAACAGTGAGGAAAAACGTTGAGTTAGTGAACCAAAAGAGTTGCGGATCATTCACCTTCCAACGGATGTGTAACGCCCTTTCTTGGACGACAAAAGAGGTTAGACCTGAGGGCACCTTTTTATTTATCATCTTTCATTTTATTTTATTTATTTTAAAATATTATTGCATGAGAGTCGTTTGAGGCATGATGTGATTGTTGGATGAGCGGGATGTGTGTTCTCTTTTGTGGTATATCGGATGGAAACCCGGACGTAAATTCCGTAGCCGATTCCGAATGGACGGTATTGCGGTCTGCACTCGGGATACAACGCCACGTACCACTTAAGATACATATATCTCGTCTCATCCAAATTTGTATTTGAGCATGTTGTAGTTTATAGGTTGTTTATTTATTATTTTAAGCATGATTTAATTTAGTTTATTATTTAATGTTCGAAGCATGATTATGTTATTTAGGCATGTCGTTTCTTTATTCTTTATGCATGATGCTTTGTTTAGTTTATGTTTATGTTTAATTAGTTATTTGTTTATTTTGGTTTAATGGCTTAAAATGCTCGTTGTGTTATGTCGCATGTTTTCCGTTTAAAAAATTTACTTTCAAGCATACAAACTTAGATTAGGAATTAGTTAGATGGAAGCAAATTAGATCTAAGTACCCTTGAGCATGATTATTGAGTAGACTTGGTTGATTTATTGCACAAATTTATCATCACAAGTGACATAAGTAATGGACCATTCTGAACCCACGGTTTGAGGTCTTCCTTGCGAGGGGTGAGTGCGGCCTTAAATCTTTATCCCGGTTCACACCGGGTGGCGACTTCATGTTATTGCGTACTTCCCAACTAGGCCGCGATCCTAGAACAGCGTCGCCGATTTCTGTTGTCTACAGGGGCGTTTGGATTTTTGATTCTGTAAGATCGTCAGCCCGATCAACGATCGACTAATCGGTGAAATCACACACGTAATGCAAGCGCACGTACCGCTTAAGTAGTATAAAAATATCAATCCCACAAGGACTTAATTTCTAATGTTGTTATTAATTATTGATTCTATTTATTTATAGGTATCTAATTAGGATGAGAAGGGAATGATTGCTTGATTGGTTGGTTGTTGAATGTGGATTTACTAAATAAATAAATAAATAAAAACAAAAAGAAAAAGAAAATACTAAGGAAAATAAACAAAAGACAAAAATATCTAGGGTTGTGATTCTACACAATATTACTCTAATGATGAATTGATTCTCTTATATATATGTAATAAATCAGTCTGCTAACCTAGAACACGAAAATATGCAAAAGCCTATGTCGATGGTCAGAAGCAAACACCCAAATAACCCAATTAATCATATGTCTATGTTAACCAAGTTACCTGAATTCATTAAGTTCAAGTTCCAATAGTGGCTACCCTCGCCCGACAGGTATATGTCTATCCTGGAAGGAAATCTACCTAAGGGTCACCATGCCCCAATGTGAGATCGTGAGCTATTGAATCAATCTTATTGGTGATCAAGAAACAAGACGAATTAAGCTTAAGATTCAATAAACAAACTAAATCATTAAACATAATATAATTAAATCAATATTAAGCATTTGAATATTGTGTTTCATCACTTCCCCAGAATAAAAATAAACTGTTGGGGTTAGGGTATCCACCTTTAATATTTCAAAAGTAGAAATCTCATTTTATTATAATATAGAAATTATCAGTGTTACCCAATTAAGTCAAACCATCCATAAAGGCGGAGTTATTATTTGTCCAAAAACCAGTCATATAGGGGTGTCACATTATGTCAAATAATAAATCCAGCCATTAAGGCGGTATCAACTTTAATCCATATTATTAAATTACAATTTCCATATTATAAATTAAGTGAGATTAATATACCTTATCATATTAAATAATGATATATTTTCCTCAAAATATTAAGTCAAAGGGGCGGTAAATAGCGATATATTTTCCGCTCATCACACCCTCAAACCTAACATTTTGCTAGTCCTGAAGCAAACAACACAAAATAAAATAAAATAAACAACTGAAACTAAATTAAAATAAGCCACTTTCGTAGGGATCACGGTTGCATTTAGCATATGCAACAAGCCTTTAAACCCCTAGGTGTCCCTAGTGGACGAGTTGTAGTCTCGTGAGGGCTTATAATTACAATACCCACAAACGTCAAGGAAATGCACACAAAAGCAAAAAGACAAAAGAAACAAATGAAAAAGAAATAAAATAAAAGAAAATAATAGCTATATATACAATATCCTCAGAGAATGTCTAGCAACAAAGTTAAAGGAACCTTCAAAATGTAAACTACAACTAAAATCTTTTCCTTTGAACAAAGTATCTAAATCAGACTCTGAGTGTTTGTGTGAATAATTTTGCAAACAGCTTTGATTCTAAGTTATTAACTAGGTGAGTTTGTCTCAATTCTCAGTATTTAATGGGTCAAACCGACCTGACTATCTAAAATTGTTATGTCTGCTACAAAATGCGCAAAGTGAGGTATGTGTTTTTTTTTTGTAACATCTTTAATCCATGTAGCGAGCTTTGGGCCAGTGACTCCTAAACCAGTTGGCTTTAAGGTACTAGGTGTTGATACACCCCTACGGACTTAATTACTCAGATCTCGTATGTCTTTTTTATAACATCTTCAATCCATGTAGCGAGCTTTAGGCTAGTGACTCCAAAACCAGTTGGCTTTAGGGTACTAGGTGTTAAGACAGCCCTACGGACTTAATTACTCGGATCTCAGATGTTATTTATTAATATACGCATATTTTTTATTTATTTTTTATTTTTTTTATCATCATTCCTCACATCAAAAATAGCTGCAGACGAAAACAGATATTTAGGCAAACGGTCATTCATCAACCACCAATAATTTTAACTAGTCAATTTGTCAATTCTTTATTATCTAATTGCTACAGAACTATTTTTTTTAGTGCATATGAGTCTGACCTATATATTAGGTTCAAAGTATAGGATAAAAATGAAATTAGGATTTATCTTTTCCAAGAACTTTTTACTAAAACAAACAATCTCATCATTAGACTATATATTTTTTTTTCATTTTTTTCATTTTTATTTTTTTTAAACACACAAAACAAACAACATGCAGAAAATAAAAATAAACAACCTCACCCCCAAACCTAAACCTAGCATTGTCCCCAATGCGTTACAAAATAAAAGAAAGATAAGGGAACAATGTTACTGTGATTTCTTTTAGGGCCCATTAAACTTCTTTTTTTGTGGCAAAATCGAGTCATTTGAAGAATATATCCACTAGGACGCGTATCAAGAGTTGACTCCTTATTCAACTGTCTCAACTGAATTGACTTTTTAACTTCGCGATTTTGTCAAACTTTATTCCGTGATAACCCTGTTTTCATTGGTTTGCTTTTCCTTAAGTGCTTCGTCTATATTTTTCCCTGCAAAAATAACACTCAAAATAAAAATCTCTATAACATGTATACACAAAATACAAAAATAAAATTTAAATAAAAATAAAATTTTTGCATGGGTTGCCTCCCTACTAGCGCTAAATTTATTGTCTTCAGCCAGACAAGACTGAAGTCCATTTGTCAAGGAGGTTTTAGCGTGGTTTTGGATTTCTGATTAAAGACAATCCCATGAGCATTGCTTTTGAAGGGTCTCTTCCAACAGTAAAGTGGCATAAAGAATTTTGTCTCTCATTCTTCAGTGTTGTGCCACCTTCTTAAACTTTGTCGCTCCAATGGTTTCTGAAAAGAAAGAAAGAAAATCAGGAGGTCTCGTATGGTGCTTGTCTTTGAATGGGAGTTCCATTCTGTCAAGCTTTTGGGCGGTGTCTTTGATTTGTACTCCCCAATACAGTGATGTTTCTCCTGAATGCATAAGATATTCAATTGTTTTTAGACATTTTCTCATCCATTTGCTCTTCATCTTGCTCCATCTTTTCTTGACAGATGTATTTAAGAATTTCATTGTTCAGCTCTTTATCTATCATCTTTGAATTGCATGCTCCATAAGTATCAACCTGAGAATGTAAAGATATGTCTGATTGTAGGTCTTTATCCTATGTGGTTGGTATAAACTGCTCGGGTAGATCTTCTTCAAACATCTGTGCAATGCATGTTGCAAGATCTTTTTTTTGAGGATGTAGAGTTTTATCCTCACTTGTTGGTGTAGTTGGTACAAACAACTCTGCTTCTTGTTCTTCATCAGAGTTTTATGAATAATAAAGATAAAATTGAGATTCTGCTAGTTCGGGCTCTTGAACTGATACCTCTGATTCTTGATACTGCTCAGCCTTTTCCTATGTTAAGGTGTCATTGTGAAATGATTGGTATTCGAAGGCTTCATCGGTGTTATTTAAATTTTGTTCCTTGTGGTATGTAGTTCTGGTTATTGATTATTTGTCTCAATTCATTTACCATCCTCTGTAAAGTTTTGATTTGATCCAGAGAAGTTGCATCATGTTTAGCTTCCCGTTTTTCGAGCCTGTTTATCAACTCTCTTCCCACTGATGGTTCTGGTCCTTGAAGATCATAGGTTGATGGTGGAAAAGATGGAAAATGTGATTCAGTGAAATATGTTGGTTCATTATATGAAGGTCTTTGATAGTTTTGGCACCCTGAATTGTAGTGGTATATGCATTGATCGCTCGGGTCGTTACCATCACATATCTCACATCTCCCCATTGCGTTCTGAAATGTTTGAGCAAATGTTGTATTGATTGGTTCTGACATCCAGTGATAATTGTTGGGCTGGGCAATAGGTCCCAGAAAATCGGACTGCTGCTCCCTAACTTGGGGTGAATCATTTCTTTGTAAAACTCGTAATTCTTCTATCGCCCAGTAATGTTCCATTTTCAACCACCTGAAAATAAAAGAAAGAAATAAAAAATACAAAAAAAGTAAAGAAAATTAGATACAAGAAAAATAGATAGCTTCAAAATTAATAACGTAAGAAAATTAAGTCCCCGGCAACGGCGCCAAAAACTTGACGGTGAAATCACACATGTAACGCAAGCGCACATATCCACTAAGTAGTATAAAAATATCGATCCCACGAGGACTCAATTTCTACTGTTGTTATTAATTATTGATTCTATTTATTTACATGTCTCTAATTAGGATGAGAATGGAAAGATTGCTTGATTGGTTGGTTGAATGTGGATTTGCTAAACAAATGAATAAAAAAAAAACACAAAAGAAAATACTAAGGAAAATAAACAAAAGACACAAATATCTAGGGTTGTGATTCCACACAATATTACTTAATGATGAATTGATTCTCTTATATATGTGTAATAAATCAGTCTGCTAATCTGGAACACGGAAATATGCAAAAGCATTTGTCGATGGTCAGATGCAAACACCCAAATAACCCAAATAATCATATGTCTATGTTAACCAAGTTACATGAATTCATTAAGTTCAAGTTCCAATAGTGGCTACCCCCGCCCGACAGGTATATATCTATCCTGGAAGAATATCCACCTAAGGGTCACCATGCCCCAAGGTGAGATCGTGAGCTATTGAATCTAAGGCTGATACCTAAAAGTCTTTTTCCAAGTTCATTTTAAGTTTACCACATCAATCTTATTGGTGATCAAGAAACAATAAGCATTATGATTAAGATTCAATAAACAAACTAAAACATTAAACATAATTTAAATAAATCAATTATTAAGCATGTGAATATTGTGTTTTATCATTTCTCTAGAATAAAAATAAACTGTTGGGGTTAGGGCATCCACCTATAATATTTCAAATGTAGAAAACTCATTTTATTATAATATAGATATTATCAGTGTTACCCAATTAAGTCAAACCAGCCATAAAGGCGGTGTTATTATTTGTCTATAAACCAGTAAAATAGGCGGTAATCATCTGTCACCTAAAGACCGACTATATTATTATTATTTTTTTTTTGGTTTTGAAAATGACTTTAATAATTACACATAACACAATTCCGGATGTTTTATCAATTTCGGTCATGCAAACTTTAGAATTCGAAATTATTATGAACGTCAAAGTATGAGTCTTCTTTAATTTGGAACTTGAATCACCTCAATCCGATATCGGAGTAGAAAGTTATGGCCAAAATACTAAAATTACGCAAAGTTGAAATTTCCAACATTGTACTTCGTTAGAACGCCATTTCAAGTTTCCAACCTCTAAAATCCAAATGTCAAGTCCAGTTTTTGCTCTTATTTGTTCCAAATTTCGTTCTGATTGATTCCATTAAGTCCCCGATTTTATTTTATCTGTAAAATAAACAAAAACACATTAAAACGTTCATAAAACCCGAGAAACCATACAAAAATATTAGGTCAAAGGGGCAGTAAATAGTGATATATTTTTCGCTCATCACCGACCAATCAATAACTCTCGATGTTACAACTCAATGTGAGTGGATATCTATGTATTTGTTATATTATGATTTTTGATTTAATGATGTGATATTTGAAGTTAAATTTATAAGTGTTTTAAAAGAAAGGATTTCAGATACATATTTTGAATACGTTTATGACTATATGATTCTGGCTAGATGCTCGAAAATATTTTGATATTTTTAAATCGTAAAACTATGTTTCTTTCAAGACGCTTGAAAATTCGTTTATGTCATGTTGCTTGATAGTTTTACGTTTTTGACCCTCTGTGACGCTTGTATATATTTCGGGGCACTTGTTTCTTTCCGGCTCCGCCGATGCGCTTCTTATGGGGTCCTAACCATCTGAAAATGGTTGGCCCACTACCCTCTGTCGATATGGTCTTGTTTTGACATTGCCCATACTTTGCGTGTGACTCGGGTAATCGACTCTTGTTGATTTTGATGAGATTATTCCTGAAAAAGCATGATATGAGATTTTGATAACGATTTTAAGATTCTGATGAGTTTATACATAATGGATTTTATTTGATTATGTTATTTTTGGTATCCACTCACCAGGTCGTTTAAATGACCCCAAACTCCATATCTTTTTTTACAGGTAGCTTTATCGGGTGAGCCATAGCCGAACATGAACCTTAGATCGAGGAATTGAATTTACTGCAGTCACAAGAGTATGGGTCTGTCATGCTAAATTTATTGTTCGTATTCAGATAGAATGCATGTATGTTGGTGTGAGTCAAGTATAAATTTATATAACATTACTAATATAAAGTATAAGTATTTATTTAATGTTAGTGAGTTTGTTCTTATAAGATTTATTAGTTTGTGAGATGGTTTAATAAATGTATGGTATAGTAACATAATTAAAGGAATAATCAATAAAATTTAGAAATGGTCAGAGGCTCAGGGTGGTGGTGAGGATATGTTACCTGCCGGTAACATCTCTGCACTAGGGATGTTACAAAGATGGTATCAAAGCATGGTTTTGGGGTCAGTGACTGCAGTATGAGGGTGATAGTGTCTCATGTATGTGGTATGCCCATGGTACTAATATTTAAGAGGCTACTTTCCAATATACTCGGTCTTTTAGAAGCCTAAATCTGCATTAGTATGGAACCTTCCGTGAGGATAACTTTCATCACCCCCAAATGACATTCCAACCAGAGATAAGAACCATATTTGTGAATATATGGTAGGGTGCCGAGTTATATTAAGACACAACTACACTTTCCATTCAGAATTGATGAGAAAGTATGCCAAAATGGTTCAGGAATAGAATAACGAAAAAAATCTAGAAGCCTATTAGTTGTCTCAAATAAGCAAATAGTAGCTTAGATATACAACCACCTTAACATATAGTGAATGCCATAGTATAGAAAAATGGATATATTAGTAGCAGAATTGAAATCCACTACGAAATCTAAAGAACATATAGTGCTCTCATCCTAATAATAGCATTCTTTTATGGCTCACCAGACAATTTATTAGTGAGCCTTCTTATCCCAAACAAATAAGTATACCCCTATATATCCTAACTCTTCAGAAGCAGCAAAAAGCTATATAGCCGAAGATGTTGGACAATTGTGACCCATAGTATCACTATTTGTAAAAGACATTGTGGTTTTTGTACAAATTAACTATGTGACAAAGGAAATTGCCATTTTATCATTTTGTAATTAGATTACTTGAATATATATAAATGATAAAAGTCCTTATGATTAGTTCCAGATTATAAGATATGAGACAATATCAATCCACCAAAGGTTTAATCATTAAATATCCCTAGTCGTAGTATTATCGAGACATGACATCGATAATACGGGCATTTGAGACCCATTAAGATTGGGCATTTGAGAAATTCCATGCCTTAAGAAATTAATTAAAATCCCATTGGACTTTAATTAAGTTGACATTAGATGTTAATTGGGCATTTGAGACCCATTAAGATTGGATTTAGAATCTAAGTCTAAAAGGCACATAATTAAGTGTAATTATTTAATTTAGAATTAAATATGAATTAGTATTGAATACGAATTAAATTGGATTTAATATTGTAGTTCGATATAATTTAAGAATTTGCACTTTGAGTACTTATTCTTAAACGAGTTGGACTCGCGGAAATCAAATCGTTGTTTGAACATTGGATGATCATTAATTCAAAGATTAATTAATTTGATTAGATTGATTAAATAACATGCTTTGTGTGAATACCTGGATGTATTGTATGAATCATGTATATCAGATGGATATTAGATGGGTGAGGGCAATTTTGGAAATTGTTGTAATAAATTTAGAATTTATTAAATTAGACCTGCGTGTCCAGCCCTTATCTCTTGACTCTTTGTACTTATCTTCTCACCAATTCCCCTCAATGTAAATGAGGTTTCTTTATTGTAATATGTAATTGGGTAGAAGTAAGTATAGTGCTAGCCGGGGAGAGGAAAGGGATAGATTTGTTCTAGGAACAATTTGTTCAATATCCATCCGCATATCGTTATTATTTATTTCGCGCCTTATTATGCTTTTAGAATGCATGCTTAAGGGTGTATGATGAGACCTAATCAAAAAGATAATAAATTGGTTGCCAATTTACTCGAAAAACTCTCAAACAAATATTAAGCGAATTCCTTCCATTGAGTGGTTCTCTCTCAAGATCCAAGATTTGAATTGGTTTGTTGGCCAAACAAGATCAATTTCCATCGCGGATGTGTTTGAACCACGAAAGCTTTGTTCTATATCGCATATCTTGCGCAAATTTTGATTTGTTGGCCAAAGTCAAGGTCACTTCTTGTTCATCGACGTGGATTACGAAGCTTTTCCACTGTCAATGGGTCCCGCTTAACTGGAATCATTAAGCTTGTTGAGCCAAAGTCAAGGCTTAGTTGATTCAGAGGAAAAGTTTAGGAAAATATATTGGATATATTGGCATATATATTCTATATATGTTTCGAACTTGGAGGTCCACCTACCGGATCTAGGAATTGGATGAGATCCAATTGATCTTAGAGATCTACCTAATTAAATATCATACAGCTTGTTGGCCAAAGTCAAGGTTGTGTGTTATTTAACGAGATCCTAGCCCACTAGGAAACTAGGTTTCCCGAGTACTCAACAGAGGGTTAGAGGCTCCCTGAAAAATAGTGGGAGGCTAGTATTGAATTTGCAATTTCGTTCAAATACTTGCCAATACGCGCTTTCAAATTATTTTTGTCATTTTATATATTTATTAGTTGGACTAATATTTTATTATTTTATTGAAACAGTTGGACTGTACCCAAAAATCATTAATTGAATAGTTAGACTATTGGAATTAAGATGGCGGGAAAGATCAACGTTAGGGATATTATCATGGGCGAAAATGTCTTTAATGGTGTGAACTTTCCTGACTGGGATATGAACCTCAGGATTGTCCTGGGGTCGAGAAGATGCTATATACTATAGAGAGACCTCTCAGGCGTAAGCCCGGAATTAAGCAGCCACTTGAGCTTGAGCTTTGGAAGACTCATAGCGATGATAACTCAACTGCTCAATCCATCATGCTCGCTGCAATGATCCCTCAATTTCGTCGCCAAAACAAAGGATTGGATCTCTATACTATGATGGCAAAATTGAAAGACCTTCATCGATCTAACCTTAGATCGCAAAGGTATGAATTGCAGAAGAAGCTCTTTGGCTCTCGAATGTCATAGGGTACATCTGTTGAGCACCATGTGTCACAGATGATTACTGACATCGAACAGCTGGGTCAGCTAGGCATAACCTTTGAGGTTGAGACTTCTATAGATTTGATTTTGTAGTATCTTTCTGACAGCTGTAGCGGGTTCATCATGAACTACAATATGATGAACCAAGACCATACTCTTGGAGAGTTGATGGCAATGCTGCATGAAGCAGAAAAAGAGCTATTAAAGGGCAAAAAGCGCGAGGCGCACTTCGCTTCGACATCGCAGTCTACCAAGGCTTGGCCAAAGGCTACTGGAGGTGTGAAGAAAAAGAAGAAGAGAAAGGGCAAGGCCAAATCATCAAAGTCTTCTGGGAAGAAAAATGATAAATCCCAAGATGTTTGCCTATATTGTGGCAAACAGGGTCACTGGAAGCGTGACTACCGTGATTACAAGGCGCACATGAAGGAAATCAAAGCGGGCAAGGCTTCGGCTTCAAGTATGTTTGTTATTGAAATAAACATGTCTACTTCTAGTTTTAAAAATTTGATTTTTGATTCTGGATGAGGTACTCATATATGTACTGATGTGCAAGATCTGCAGATTAGCATGAGACTAATTTCATGACAGATAGACCTCCGAGTTGGAAATGGGACTAGAGTCTCCATTTTGGCTGTTGGGACTTATATTTTGGAACTGCTCTCGGGGCATGTACTTACTTTATCAGACTGCTATTATGTACCTAGTTTGACTAGGAATATTAATTATGTATCTTGTTTAGCCCAATGCGGGCATACTTTTGTATACAGAAACACATGGTGTTTTGTTTATAAAAATGATATTGAGATATGTAGTGCTGATGTTAATAATGGTCTTTATATTTTGAATATAAATCAATCTCAAACATATAACGTAACAAACAAAATGTTTAAATTAAGTAACAAATGAAACTTATATGTGGCATTGTCGTTTGGGACACATTAACAAGACTCGCATATCCACACTTTCGAAGAGTGGGTACTTGGACGGATTTGATCCAAATTCATATGACCTCTGTGAATCTTATTTATTAGGCAAAATGCCTAAAACACCTTTTAGCGGTAAAGGTGCACGTGCCACCGAACTGTTAGCCCTCGTTCATAGTGACGTATGCGGGCCCATGTCTAGCCATGCTAAAGGTGGATATGAATACTTCGTAACCTTTACGGATGACGCATTGCATTATGGTTATGTGTATCTTATGAGATACAAGTCGGAAAATTTTGAGAAATTCAAAGAGTTTCGACACGAAGTAGAAAAACAGACCAGCAAAAGTATTAAAACATTACGGTCGGACCGTGGTGGAGAATACTTAAGCAATGAGTCTCTCGATTACTTGAAAGAGTATGGTATTCTTTCACAGTGGACTCCTCCTAGAACACCTCAATTAAACGGTGTGTCCGAACAGAGAAATCAAACTTTATTGGACATGGTAAGGTCTATGATGAGTCGCACAGAGTTACCAATTTCCTTCTGGGGATATGCATTGAACAGTGAATACTTATTTTGAATAAGGTTTCGGCAAAGTCTGTTCAACAGACTCCATATGAAATATGGACAGGAAAGAAACCGGGTTTCTCATTCCTGAAGATTTGGGGATTGTTGGGCATACGTTAAACGTTTGGATGGTACCAAACTAGAACCCAAATCGGATAAGTGCCAATTTGTAGGTTATCCTAGGGAAACCAAAGGATCTTACTTCTACCACCCACAAGAGAACAAAGTATTTGTTGCTCTACATGCGGTTTTCCTAAAAAATGAATTCCTAAATGTAGTGGTAAGTGGGAAGAAAGTATAAATCGATGAAAATCATAGTGATATTGTTCCTGTCACTGATTTCTTAACGGAACACGAACAGTTCATCAGGGATGAGACTATACCACAATCTTCTAATACATAAGAACCGCTTAGGTCGGAGAGAGTCAGAAAACAACCTGAGAGGTATGGGTTTCTGATCTCACCTCATGTGGATATTTATCTTATTGAGGATAACGAGCCGGCTACGTATGAGGAAGCGATACAAGGTATCGACT
Source organism: Zanthoxylum bungeanum (assembly GCA_019454045.1). Lineage (NCBI taxonomy): Eukaryota > Viridiplantae > Streptophyta > Magnoliopsida > Sapindales > Rutaceae > Zanthoxylum > Zanthoxylum bungeanum. The sequence continues at coordinate 162,227 of SKCR01047045.1, read as the reverse complement.
TCGGTTTATGGCAAGATGCCATGAAATCCAAAATGGATTCCATGTACACCAAAAAACGTTTGGACAATGGTTGATGCACTAGAAGGCGTAAAGCATATTGGTTGCAAAATAGGTCTTCAAGAAGAAGACCGACATGGATGGCAACATACAATATACAAAGCTAGGCTTGTAGCGAAAGGGTATCGTCAACGACATGGTGTCGATTACGACGAAACATTTTCACTTGTTGCTATGATTAAATCCATTCGGATAATGCTGGTTATTGCTGCATATTTCGATTATGAAATATGGAAGATGGACGTCAAAACCACTTTCCTTAACGGAAACCTTTTGAAGTATGTTTATATGCAACAGCCTGACGATTTCATCGTACCAAAACATGCAAACACTGTTTGCAAGTTAAATCGATCCATTTATGGATTGAAGCAAGCATCGCATTCTTGGAACCAACGTTTTGATGAGATCATAAAAGAATATGATTTCGTTCAAAAAGAGAATGATCCTTGTGTATATAAGAAGGTTAGTGGGAGCGCACTGACATTCATTGTCCTCTACGTATATGATGTATTGCTTATTGGCAATGACATTCCCATGCTACATTTGGTGAAAGCTTGGCTTTCATTAAAATTCTCCATGAAAGATCTTGGAGAAGCAGCCTTTATTATGGGAATAAATATCTACCGAGATAGATCTAGAAAGCTGCTTGGACTCTCCAGAGCACATACATTGATAAAGTGTTGAAGAGATTCAACGTGGATCATTCTAAGAGGGGACTATTGCCAGTGTCACATGGCGTCACTCTATCTAAGGACATGTGTCCTAAAACTCAAGATGAGAGATACAATATGAGTCGGATCTCGTTCGCTTTTGTAGTCGGATCGATCATGTATGCCATGATATGTACGCGACCTGATGTCTCGTACGCTTTGAGCATATGTAGTCGCTATCAGGCCGATCCAGGTGATGGTCACTGGGTTACGGTTAAGAACATCCTTAAGTATCTTAGACGAACTAAGGATGCTTTCTTAATCTATGGAGATGGAGAACTTGAGGTAACTAGATTTACCGATGCAAGTTTCCAAACTGATAAAGATGACTGTAAGTCACAATCCGGGTACATATTTTGTTTGAACAACGGAGCAGTGAGCTGGATGTATTCCAAGCAAGAGACTGTTGCCGATTCAACAACAGAAGCAGAATACATCGCTGCAGCTGAGGCAGCAAAAGAGGTAGTTTGGATCCGTAAATTTCTAATTGGATTAGGAGTAGTTCCGTTAGCAGCTGAGCCCGTTCCTTTGTATTGTGACAATAACGGTGTTATAGCGCAGGCTAAGGAACCACGGTCTCATCAACGATCTAAGCATGTACTTCGACGTTACCATCTGATTCGTGAAATCATACATCGTGGTGATGTGAATATCGAGAAGGTCGCATCAGATGACAACATTGCAGATCCGCTGATGAAGGCTATTCATCAGTAAAAGTTTGAGCGACATGTACATAGTTCAGGTGTTACTTACTTGAGTGATTGGCTATAGGACAAGTGGGAGATTGTTGGACAATTGTGACCCATAACATCATTATTTGTAAAAGACATTGTGGTTTTTGTACAAATTAACTATGTGACAAAGGAAATTCTCATTTTATCATTTTGTAATTAGATTACTTGAATGTATATAAATGATAAAAGTCCTTATGATTAGTTCCGGATTATAAGATATAAGACAGTATCAATCCACCAAAGGTTTAATCGTTAAATATCCCTAGTCGTAGTATTATCGAGACTGGACATCGATAATGTGGAATAGACTAGTATTATACTTGTGCGCATTATGGAAACGTAACGGCATAGTTCTCATATATTTTGGTACTGGATACTCATGCAAGTGTAATAGGAAATTCTGTTCACCGATGCTATGGAAATAGCTTCGCTCTGGATAGACCCCTCGGAATCATATTGGTAGTATGACTATGTGTCTATGGGAATCCGAATCAGGGTAGGTGTATTTGGTTTTAACTTGAGACTTGCATCGCTAATACTTGCGACAATTAGTATGCTTTGGTTTTGGTCGTCCAGGACTATAATAGGTTCTGTGTACACCTCTTCTGGGTTTATTGAGAATCGTAGTGTATTGGGTGTGATGTCAAGCTGGAAGTATCACTTCAGTCATATGGAGATGATGATCACGCAGGGATACAGAACGGGTACTCTATTATGTTGCAACTATTGGGATAATATGACAAGGTCATGATTATCCAATTAAAGAGACTAGTTGCTAGTGATCCGATATATGCTTCGTACATGGGCATACACTATTCTAGCCCCAGGCATAGCATGTGACATCCGATACTGGATCGCAATACGCAATACTTAGTAAACTACGCCTGTTATAGATTATGTATTCCTTAAAAGGATATTTCTGGAGAATTGGGTAGGCACGGTGCTTTGCTATAAGCTAACCATGTCATGTAAATCGGTAAGAACGTGGTACCGGGTACGCACGTATTCAGATAGTGCGACAATCGGATTTACTACCAATATATCCAGGGATCTCATGAGTCACTTCCCAAAGATTCACCGATGACGTTTGACTCGAACATAATTAATTTAGAATTAATTATGAGAGAGAGAAAATTAATCTAGTATTAATTACAGCAAGAATTTATCTGGGATAAAATTCGATAAGAAGAGAGAGAACGATTAATTTGGAATTAATCGATTAAATAATATATTCGATATATTAAATGAAATTAGATTTCATAGCGGAATTAAAATTGGATTTTAATTCGGGCAAACGAATTAATTTAGAATTAATTCGTATGCGACTTTAATTATGTCGCAACGGCAAATTCGTTAATTTGGAATTAAACGAGCCCGAGCCCGAGCGAAGTTGCGCGTTGAGATTGTTCACCGTAAATTCAGAATTTACAAGTGGTGGGACCCACTTGACTTACATCACAAGTTTGACTAGTGATGGAAGTTGTTATTTGGTTAAATGTAAACTTGGTTTAACTTGTAAAATACTCCAACCAATCTCTACACTCTTTGTGTTTGTTTATTAATTTTTTTGAATGACTAATACCAAATCTTGGATTTGGTATCTCACAATTTTAATTTTAGAAATCATTTACACACAACACAAAAATTGAAACAATTCTCTCTCTCTCTCCAGGCCAAAGCCGAGAGCTTCCTCTCCAAAGTAAGAAATTTTGTTGCGATTTTTCTTCATTGCTAGCACACAAAGGAGTCATCAAAGGTGATAGGGAAACTATCTCATTGAGTTTGGAATTCAAAGATCATAGCTTGGAGCTCATCATTCATACAAATGAGGGCTTGAAGCACTTCTCAAGGTGCAAAATTTTTGTTATCTACACATCCACCTTTGCCGATCAATGTAAGTGATTTTTCCGCAAACTTCGTTGATTATTCACACATGATTTCATCTTAATAGATCATTGGCATGTTTTAGGAGAACCAACAAAAGAGATCGTTGAGCCTTGATATACGACATGTGCTGGTCTCACAGATTTTACTAATTGACCTGAGTCAGTAAAGCTTGACCAGAAACTTTATATGAAAATATACAATTTATAGTGACGCTTCCCAATGTCAATTACAACCTATGTTGTAACCGCACACTGTATTATAAATTTTCGGGTATTTATCTATTATATACATATCACCAAACCAGATTTAGTTTCAATCTAATCAAATTAGATGGAATATATATAAAAAAGATAAGAGGTGCTACCATAAATATATAATATTATGGAAAAATGCATTGTTTCTATTCATAAACCGGACATAAATTGTAATACCTCATTTTATTTTTATCAAATTATTACCTCCATTATATTCAAAGATAAACCATAATTTTATACCTAAAGCATGTTTTTATGTCTCCTAAATATTAAAACAAAACAAAACCCATCACCCCACATCCATTATCATCAATAATCATGTTCTATTGTCTCATAATCATACAAACATACTCACCCAACTTCTTCAATGAAAATCATATCATTCGTTTGAGGCAATAGCTATGGAAGAAAGAGGGAGTTGTAAGATTTGCTTATGTTTTGGCTATGGGTACAATACTTTTCATGGCCACGCAAGTAGTGTTTGAGTTGTGAGCTTGAGGAGTGTGTTGAAGACAATTCAGAGGAGTTTGAGAGAAATTCCAGAGAGTTTTGAGAGCAATTTCTTGGAGTTTTAAAGAGAGAAATCGAGAGAATTTGAGAGAGGATTATCCAGAAGCGAAAGAAAGTGCATGAACAGAGAGAGAAATGGACTTTTCAACGTCGTCTGATCTCCGTTTCCGGCATGTGACCACATCTAGAGCTTCTCATCGATGAGACGAATACATCACCGCCAAACTACCACCGAGAAACCACCGGACGCTCCCTAACGAGCCGGACACACTCCGACCACTTCCTGCCCATGCACTCCACGTGCCACCGCGCGTGTATGACACCTCTCGAACTCGAATTTCCCCCTCATCAAGATACGCGAGTTGGACACTTCGTTTGCCCAAATTGAAGCTTCGGTTGTTGAGAAACGAGCAAAATACAATAGTTATCGATGTTTAACTGATCGTCGGTAACCGCCGTGTTTTCTGACAAATGCATCCTTCGTTGTGGGATTTGGAGGTCGTTGGAGCTTGGTACGTGATTATTACAATTTTGGGGGTGTAAATGAAAGAATTTGAAAGTTTTGGACTTAATTGTATATGTGCATGATTAAGTGGATAATTCTATAAATTCTAGTTTTCAGGGGTTAATAAGTAATATTTGAGAGTTTTAGGGTTATATGGACATATTAGAAAAGTTAGGGGCTAAAATGAAAATTTAGAAAGTTTAGAGGTAAAATTATTATTTTAGAAAAATTGAGGGACCTGATCATAATTTTACATTTTACAGATTCTTAGCGAGGATATAGACATATTAAGGACTTTTGCGTGGATAGAGGTAAGTACAATGCACGATGATTCTCTTAACATAATTGTTTGTTGATTAATGGTTGTTGTGAAAGTTCATATATTTATATGCATTGGTATATTTATAACTATATATATATATATATATATATATATATATATATATATATATATATATATATATATATATATATATGATTAATTGGAAGCATGAGAAATATGAATTCATGATTGTTGAGATGAGATTGATGAATTGAATATGAGATGTGATTCTATTGGATGATGTGTGTTACTATGTTATGCTGCCGGATTTTGTATAATAGTGGTCGGAGATGAGATGAGATATGATGAGATATTTTACGAGATAATATGGTGAAAAACCTTGGGAGTATGAGAATGACACTCTCATTGGTTTTAACCCACTCACACATATTTTACGAGATAATATGGTGAGAAACCTTAGGAGTACGAGAATGACTCTCCCATTGGTTTCAATCCACTATTATACTGGACCCGGATTAGCAACCATGTTTGATGGATGTTTGTATTGTTTTGAAATGATTGCTTGAGATGATATTATAGTATATGTTATTTTCATATATTATATTATATATATATATATATATATATCCATATTTTGTTGGTGGGGTCATCTTGAGAGTATGAGTGTTTTACTTGCTTAGCTCTTTAAGCTCACTCCCATTTTCCCCAAACATTCCAGGTAGTTCGCTAGCACAGCAGTAGCAGTACCGGAATTTGATCCACGTGCCAAAGTTGTTTTTCGGGTTGGTCCAGACATTTGAATCATCATTTGTATATTTTTAAGACTTGTGTTGTAAACCATAAAAATTGTATATAATTCATGGATTTGTAATTTATGATGTAATTGGTTGGTTTGACATATAAAATGTTCAAGCTAAAGAAGTCTGCGAACCCCTTTTGATGGTTGGGTCCGCTCTAAGGAGGGGGTCGTTACATAAATATTATTCGGATTGGTGCTTCGAACATCAACCCTAATACTAATTACTTAGTTGGTTAATGGATTTTCAAAAATTACATTAACCCATGTTGTATATCTATTAGTAAAAAATGTATCTTATTATTCTTTATTTTTCAATTGCCAGATATGTGACTTGTTAGAATTTCAAGTCATTCCATAAATAATAATAATAATAATAATAATAATAATAATAATAATAATAATAATAATAATAATTTGCTCTTGAAAAATTAAATCCAATAGTTATAAAAATAACGACAGTCATATCTTAGGTACGTTTTAAACATACAGGAGCTAAATGAGTAACTAGTCCAAATTATAAGTCTTAAAGGGGAATTAACCCTCCCAAATATTTTGTTTTAGCTTTGTAGATTGTCACTTTGGTCCCAAAGAATATGATAACACAAAACCATGCATGCGACTTTGAAGTAGGGATGACAAAATAAATTGACGAATTGAATTAAAATTGAATCTGAAACATATCGGAACAAAATGTGATATTTTCATATTCGATTCATTTAATAAAGGAATCCTAATATTAAAGGAATCATAAATAAATATTCGCTTAATTTTGATATGATTTAACAATATAAATTACTTATAATTTATTTATATTAATTCTTCCTAAATTGCATGAAATATTTACTTAAAAATTACCCATAAAATTATCTAGATAATATTAATTATTTTTCAGTGAAAATTGGTAATAACTTCTGGAATCTTAATTGAAAAATAAAAACTAACAAAATGAAATTAATAAACTAATCTTAAACGAATAAGAGAATTAGTGAGTTCAAATTTATATTCAATTCATTTAATAAACGTATTAAATCGAATCAGTTCATTTATTAAACGGTTAATTTTTCAAAACCTATATCATCTTTAATTTGAATCGAATCGAACCGAATAAATATTCTATTCCTAACTCAGATTGCCGACGTACCTTGATGTGTCATATATTGAAGCATAGCCAAAAACTATGTGCGTTAGAAGTTTATCAGAACCTGCCATGGTGTATCATAATTGAAGCGCAACTTGAAAATATCAACTCCAAAATAAGAAGAATTTTATTTTTCCTAGAATACACAGATATAATTAAACCATTGACTTCAATAATAAAGCACAACGGTGCCCACCACTCAACCAAAGATCAGCAATTTCTTTGTAAAAATAATATGTGTTTGGGCAATTTTCTGCCAGAAGAAACGTGTAAGGTTCAAATATCCTAGACAAAGTCCCAGTAAGGGGTGTTTGATTAAGTGAATAAGCCTTCAAGGGGCACAAGCACAAGAATTACAGTCCTAACGATTATAAAACTACGAAATAAAAAATAAGATGCTCGTTTGAGTCTTCTTTTTATCGGGGGTTTTTCTCTTCGCACGAGTGAGCCTTTTATAGTGGAATTTGTAAACTGCTTGGACGGTTTCAGTTCATAACTTCTCTGCAACCGCTGAATCACGTCTTCAACCGCTGCCTGATCATGGGGGAAAATGTCGGAGTGTGCGCAATGAACTACCAAGTCGTGGGTGATACTATCTCAACCGTTTAAATCGTGAGATCAACCGCAGAATGTGTTCAGTCGTCCTGACTCTCTGAGTAGTCCTAGTTGTTGGGCGACCTCCCTGACTGCTCTCCTCGTCCTCGTCCTAAGTTCGAATCGTCCTGTAGAGTGATACATGTTCGTCCTACTTGCTTTTGTCCTTTACTGACTCCTTCGTTTTAGGGTGACTTTCTTTTGTCAACGATATGAATAGAAGTTTGCGAGACTCTGGATTTTTATTTTTATTTTTCCAATTTTACAGAAAATAAAAAGAATAATAGAATATATTTAGAAGTCTTCCGTGAAGGAAGGGAAATGAAGTGGAATTCAATGAAGGGAGTGAGAGAGGACGTGTTACCTGGACTTTTAAAAGTGGAAGAGAATTTAAGGATAGGTCAAAATATAGACTCATTAAAATCAATTTGTTTCATCATTGATTGATCTAAAAAGTCTTTGTTTAATTAAGTTGCATTTCATCCAAATTCTGTTGAAATTTTGGTTTTTTTTTTTTTTGGAAACTAATTAAATGCCGATGAAACTGTGAAGACTTGGCTAAAGGCATCCATTAATAATTACACTTCTAATAGTCAATAATTTTCCAAATATATTATGTCCAAGTTTATACGGCTGAATCCAAATTTACGGCATCTGCATTTCTATGAGCACATGTCAGCTGTGGAATCAAACTAAAGGATCATGTGTCCACCATAGAATTGAATCATGGATTTAAAAAAGGTATTGTATCCTTAGAGTTGATTTAGGTCTACATTTAGGTAATTATATCAAGTAATTTTAATTTTGTTTCTCTTTTAATGAAATTATTAATATTACGAACACCTAATAAAACCATTTGTGATATCTTATGTCAGTAAACTCATGGCCATGTATTTAAGAATTCAATTGACTACCATTATATTCATATGCGGTTAATTTGAGACTAACATCTAACTCTAATTTAACACTATATGCCGAGGTAAGATTTTATTTTAGGGGCTTTTATGTTTTTTTAAAAAGAAACAAAATTAGAAAAAGTAGATTTCTTATTTAATTCAAGTCAAACTTCAAAATTGGTATTTAATCATATTATAATAAAATTACAAAATAAGACATATAGCTAAACTTAAAATTAATACTTTTTCAAAAAAGAAAAACACAACTCTCACGTACAATGGGGGTGCGTTTAAAATTTTTTTCCACTTTCAAACTTAAACATAAATATCTCCGAATTATAAATTATTTCATGAAAAAATTACATACTATCGATCTACAAATTATATGTTGTAATATCCAAAAAAAAATTCGAAACAGTTATGCAAGCTTCTCGGATTGATGTCTAGGTCACGAAACGAGACGATGTTGGGGAATGAGTGTTTAAGCATTGAAAAATATATTGGAATATTTTAAAATGGGATTTTATTGTATTGGAAATCAATTAACTTGAAAGGATCAATTACATGTATTTTTGGATATTTTTATGAGTAAGTTTTATTATTTCGGCAATAGAAATAGAAAACAAACTTCGATTGAGCTGATTCTTAGTCTGTTGGAAAGATATTTCGAAGATGAACAACTTTCTTGTTGAGCACTTTTATAGATTTGTATCAGAATGGCCTCAAAAATGTGAATTTCCGAATAGGTTCATTGTCATGGATCTATATATAATTTCATGGGGTTGTTTTGTAATTTTCTGAAATCATCTATAATTACCCCATTATTTTCATAAATCACAAAAATGGCAAAAGAAACCAAACACTTCCACCAGACTCCTTACGCACATAAGATGATGGAGGCTAACCTTAGCCATAATCCGGCGACCACTGCTCAGCAGGATGGCACCAGCCCACCCTTTGTCCAATGGTGGTCGACGATCGGCCAATAGACATCGAAAACTGCGTGAAAAATGAAGAAAATGTGCGTGTCACACCCATCTTATCGCTGGCTATTCGCTTTAATCCACGGTGCTCGGTTTTATCGAAGTTCTTGGAACGGACTATGAGGTGTTGATTTTATCGTACGATGCTCGATTTCACATAATTTAAGAGAGAAAGGAATGGTGAATAGTGAAGCTCATTTGTTTGGTTGCTCCAATTCGAATTCCTTCAATTCTTATGCATTCGTGGGAGCATAGGAGTCCGCCGGTACACTCGGACTCTCTGTAAGACATCCCGGTAAAATTTTCTATTTTTAAGTAAAATTTATTATGTTCAGATGCTTCCGCAGAGTTATGATTTGATGTGTAATTAATGAATTGTGTCAGAATATATTGAATTTGTATAGTTGGTTGAATTTTAGTGAAATCAGAACAAATTAGATCGATCCGATGGGATAAATGAGTTTCACGCAAAACTCGATTAAACGCGCGTTAATGTTTATATGAATGTAATGATAGATAGGGTTAATTATGATGTTATGATGATGTTTAGATGGTTTCAAAAACTTTCAGAGGGTCCGAGATCATTCTGTAGTATATTCGAAAGATTTTTGGAAACACGTAATTCAAGGATTTAAGTTATCTGGTTGTCCTGGAATGATATATTATGATGTATTAAGAGCATTTGAATAGTTTTGGGAGGAACCAGAAAGATCCGAAATGTTTCGGATCTGTTCGTAATACTTTCAGACTTTTCGAAGGATTTTTGGGTTTTAGGACAGAAAATGAATTTGATGTGATAGATTTGTACAGTAAGATGCTTTAAGAGTAATGACACTGAAATCATTAGAATATGACTTGACATGCCATGGAGCATGTATATGGTCTATTCATATGAAATAGCACAACTCATTACCCTCTGTTGACATGATCATGTTTCGGATAATGTCTTGTCTGCGCGTGCTACTCGGACATTGGAAACCTGGTTAGTTTCCCGAAGTATTTCAAAAGACTTGTTTTATAATGTATTTTAAAAAAAATGAGATTAAAGTGGTTTTTTTATGAGTTCCGTTTTCAATTGTGGATATATTAACTATATGGAATTGTATTATGATTTCTGTTTCTGATTGTAGATGAGATTGTACGAAATTTGTATTATGATTTTCATATCTGATGGTGGATAAGATTGATTTTATGGAGTTTGTATTATGAGTTCCATTTCTAATTGTGCATGAGATTGACTATAAAGAATTCGTATTATATCTTCTATTTTTTATAATGAATGTGATTACCTGTAAAGATGCAACACCCCGGGTATTTACGGCATATCCAATACTGTTAATTTCTCATGCACGATATGTCATCAAACTTGTAAACATGTGTTAGTGGGTTAGATACCATAGAAATTATGCCCGGAGGCTTGGGGAAAAATTTTCAGTTTCGGTACTTTTTTGTCAATATAACTTTTAGACATCCTTTAGTATTTTAGCTATAACGTAAGTTAAATATGTCTGTTTTCAGTAATTTTAGATATAAATCTATAATTTTTATGTCAAATATTTTTCCAAATATTTAACATAAATATTTCAAAATCATGCATTTTTCAGTGGGCATTCACTGTTACATGTTTACAATATCATTTTTAACATGAGACATGTGCATTATTATTTCAATCAACAAAAATCACTCTGATGAGTTGCCGAAGATTACTGAGAGGTGGGCGGTTGATCAAGCTGTCGATCTATAATAAGATAAGAATACATGAATGATTACGCCCAAAAAGTATTCGCGGTTATCGCAGTATAGTTGGGGTGGTTGATTATTTAAAGAGATTGTTACAAGGAACTAATTTACTTAAACAACACGTTAGCAGTAACTTAATGAAAATAGATAGATTGAATTGGTAATGAAAATAAAGATTATGAAAAGTATGCGGGAAATATCAATAGAGAGAAGCAGCAAAGTGTCAGGAATCCCTCTTGTATGAATTTCCTATATTCAGTTATTGATTCCTTTTATTACTCAATTGAAGGTTTCAAATCCCAAACCAATTTAAATTCTAAGGTAATCGATGATTTACTTTCTCTATGTTAACAACACTCAAAGTTATCGTTATGACCTATCTAACGTCGACAATATACCCACAGGCAATAGTTCAACAGAAGATCAACTCATAAAATAACTTTACCAGTCACAACTGGGTTCCACAATCGCACATAGAAGAAACATGACTATTCCTTTATGGAAGTTGGTAAAACACAATATCTGGACTATAAATCGAAAGATAATAAAGAATAACAAAACATTAATGTTATTAAACGTTAAAAATATTTAGGAATCAAAACATGAACATAAGAAATCAATTACAAGAGTTCATCATTAGCTTTGCCTAGCAGATTAGCTCTCCATGTAGAAGAGAGACATAGTCTGGATAGATCGGAGGAACATCTTATCTGGCTTATGGCTTCAACTCATTGTTGTGTGTTTTCTCTCTCATTTTCTCCTCTTTTTAGGGTTTGGACGAACTTGGGTTTATATAGGGAAGTCCTAGAGTAATTGTGCGCATTAAACACGACTAAATTAAGTTTCGAGTGTTAGCGCCGCGGCTCCCAACTTGCGGCCAATTTGTATGGGAGTGGTTCTGAGGGCGCATCGCGACGCGTGGATAATTTCTGGATTTTATGTTTTCTTGGATTCACCTCTTCCTGAATGATTTCGATGCGTCAGCAAGGTCCCGAAACATTGTAATTACTACAATCTTCATGTTCCATTGCTCACTAATAATAAGACTTAAAATAAACTATAATTAAGATTAAATACATGATAATAAAGTCGAATTAGCGATGTTCAAATTAGCCACTTTCGTAGGGATCACGATTACATTTAGCGTATGCAACAAGACTTTTAAACCCCTGGGTGACCCTAGTGGACAAGTTATAGTCTCGTGAGGGCTTACAGTGATGACACCCACAAACGTCATTTAAAACACATACAAACATACAAAAACAAAATGAAAGAGTCCCGATAATTACACATATTATTGTCCTCAAAGAATGTCTAGCAATGAAATCAGAGAACATTCAAAGTACTCGATTCAACTCAAATACAAGTCCTTGAATAAATCATCTAAGCTAGACTCACAGTGTGTGTGTAAAGGTTCATTCACAGCTTGATTCCTAGGTAAGCCAACTCAATGATTTCGTTTAAAAATTGGGATCCGATGGGTCAAACAACAATAGATATCTCAATTATGTTCTGTAATTGCTTTTCTGTGCTCTGCATGGTATGATTTTTTTTTCTCGTCTCTTTTTTTCTTTTTCTTTTCAACTTTTTTTCTTTTTATTTCTTCTTCTTTTTTCAACCCACCTACCCTTTAAGGTAGCATTTCTCCTAATGGTGGTCCTATCACTCGCCCATGGGTAGCTTCACGCTTATCGATTATAGGTGGTTTAATTTCTTTCTTCGAGACTTTCTCTTTTTAATTTTAACCATACATCATAACACTAGCAAATCATGATAGACATCTAAGAAAACTGTCATTCATCGACATGCAATTTCTTTAACTAGTCAATTTACCAACTACCTATGTTCTTACTGCTAAAAACCTATAGTCAAGTGCTTACGAGTCTAACCTAGATCAACTACTCAAAACATTAGATAAAAGTACATTAAAGAACTTATTGTTTCTAAGGTTTCATCCTAAAGCAAACAATACTCATCAATGGACTTATGATTTACTATTAAGAACTAAAAAATAAATAAAACAATTTTTTTTTAATAACATGTATTATCGCTACATGCGTACACCCTTATTCTTAAAACTTGCATTGTCCTCAATGTAAGATAAATATAAAGAAAAAAGATTAAGGAACAACACTTCCAGGCGTGGAGTTGATCAGATTCCTATTGGTGAGACTTTAGTTGTGTGGCTGTATAGGTTGCGTTAACACCTGCATAAATAATCATACAGATAATAAACATGCAATTAGCACATAATAAAATAAAACTACAGTAAATAAAATAAATAAAAATAAGAGATAAATAAAATAAATGCAGATGCAAGGGTTGCCTCCCCGCTAGCGCTAAGTTTAATGTCTTCAGTCAGACGCAATTACCCAATTTGTCATGGTGGCTTCCATGTAGCGGACCAAGTAGTCCCATGTTCTTTCTTCTTTGGTAGACATTGGTGATTAAAGCATGAAAAAGAATTTTTATCTGGCTGCGACAGTTTATCTATTGATCCCACAGAGTCTACTGATGGCTGAGATTTTATCAATTGGTTCAACCTCCTTCTTATCTTCCCAGAGATCATCCTCAAGTGGGCATTAACTCTTTTATTCCTCATTTTATGGTTCTTTGGGATCAGGTCCAGTTTGGGAGGGTTAGATTCATGTGGTGTAGAGCATGTCTCCGGCAAGACTGTATCTATCAGGTATGTGTACTGACACCCATCGTCATCTTGTGGTTGTTTCTCAACATGAAAAATATTCCCCTCCAGTGTAATATTCTCAAATGATATCTTCATGAGACTGTTCCTGCAATTGATAAGGGCATTAGCTGTAGCAAGAAAATGTCTACCTAAGATAAGAGGCATTTTTGACTCAGTGTTAACCACAGATTGAGTGTCTAATATCAGGAAATCAACAGGGTAGTAGAATTTATGAATTTGCAGTAAAACATCCTCAACTACTCCCCACGGTGTTCTGATCGAGCGATCGGCTAACTGTAAAATCAATGATGTAGGTTTAATCTCTTCAAGTCCGAGCTGTAGATAAATAGAATATGGCATGAGATTAACACTAGCACCTAAATCTAATAAAGCTTGATCAAACTCGTATGTGCCAATGAGGCAAGCAATAGTGGGACATCTTGGATCTTTCTATTTTGGTGGAGTCCTCTATTCAATTACTGCATTTGCTTGCTCTATTAGGAATGCAGTCTTCTTCACATTATGTTTTCTTTTCATGGTGCATAGATCCTTCAAAACCTTCACATAAGTGGGAATCTGTTTGATCACATGTAATAAAAGAAGGTTAATTTTTACTTGCTTTAAATGTTCTAGGAACTCATCATTTGGTTCTGGAGCTCTTGCTGTAGGCCTAAGTGCTTGAGGGAAATGTACTCTAACTGGGAAATGTGTTACTCGATCTTCCTGAAGGGTATTTGCACTATTATCCTTAGTGGCTCATATAATGTTGGAAGTGTTCTGCACACTATCTCTGTACCACTCCTAGTGATTACAACATTAACACATTTTACATTGGCGATTTCATGATCAGCCTGAATTTTCCTTATTCTTGCACACTCATGACATTAGTCAATTTGGAGACTTGACTCTTAATCTCCTTATTGTCTTTAACTACCTGAGCTATCAACGACTCAAACATTTGATTGGTTTTGCTTTGTGCCTCTATAAATGCTTGCATAGCATCCTCTAAAGAATTCCTAGGAATGACAGGTGTGTGATACTGGGGAGCACTGTAACATCTAGTTTGTGGTGCTTGAGTAGGCTGTTGGGAATCATGTTTCCAACTAAAATTGGGATAGTTCCGCCAACTGGGATTGTAAGTATCTGAATAAGGTGTGTATGGCTTCTTGTACATCTCTAAGGTGTTACATTATTCCTCATATGTTTTCCTCATCTCACTATATACAGGGCATTCTTGGGCTAAATGGTCAATCCTCTTACATTCAAAACATACCCATTGAGGTTCTAAGTGGGCTACTGCATGCATAGTCTCGCTATCTTTGGCTATTAATTAAGGCTCATATATGTCTAGTTAATAGCTCAACTTGTTCCTTAAGACTATCATCTTCCCTAAAGTGGTGTATGCCTCTGGCAGAATGAGTGAGGTGTGTCATATCAATGTTATCAATGACATTAGGTCCAGTCCATGTGTGAGATTTCTTAGCTAGGTCATTTAAGTACTCTAATGCCTCATCAGGGCCCTTTCGGATGAACTCACTATTGCACATCGTCTCAACGAATTAGCACTCTCTAGGGGTTAGACTGTCATAAAAATAACTTACTAAGGTAGAGTTCGTGTCTATGGCGACGACAGCTAGCTAACGTCTCCTTAAACCTCTCCCACGTTTGATAAATGGTTTTCCTGTCTCTCTGGGAGAAGGTATAGTTTCGTCTTTTCAAGGCATTCGTCTTATGGTGTGGGAAGTATTTGTTAAAGAATGCATGTGTCATCTCACCCCATGATCCTATTGACCGAGGTCTCAAAGAATACAACCAGCTCTTAGTTCTGTCCTTAAGGGCAAAAGGGAAGAACTTAAGTCTAATTGTGTCAGTAGTCCCAAACCGGTCATGGAAGGTTGCTACAACCTCTTCAAACTCTCTAATGTGCACATAAGGGTTCTCGTTCTCCAAACCATGAAAGGTTGGGAGATACTATTTCATTTCAGGTTTAAAATCTATATGTGGTGCATTAGGAGGAAACATGATGCATGATGGTGTAGCTGTGTGATTGGGATGGAGGTACTCTTCAAGAGTCCTAATGGGTGGTCACTCGTACTCACTCATACTGTGTGTGCTAGATATGGATGGTGTGGCAAAAAGATTATCAAACAGACTTTTTGAGTCTAAGTTTTCCTCTTCAATCCTAACAAATCTACCAAATTTATTCCTACGTCTAGGCATGCAATTAAACACAAGTGAAACAAGAAAAAAAATAAAAGAATAAACTAAAAATAAATAAATAAATAAAAATTCAAAACTAAAATTAAAACTGAAATAAAATAAGTAAAATAAAATAAGTAAAATAAAATCAAAAAGTAAAATAGAACGAAGTTACCGCTTTATTGTTGACTAAGCAAACCTGCTCCTTCAGATTGTAAACCGTCTCCCCGGCAACGGCGGCAAAATATGATAATGCCCAAAAAGTACTCGCAGTTATCGCAGTATAGTTAGAGTGTCGATTCATCAGAGAGATGGTTACAAGGAACTAATTCACTTAAACAAAACGTTAGCAGTAACTTAATGAAAATAGATAGATTGAATTGGTGGTGAAAAATAAAGATTATGAAAAGTATGCAGGAAATATCAATACAGAGAAGCAGTAAAGTGTAACGAATCCCTCTTATATCAGTATCCTATATTCAGTTATTGATTCCTTTTATTACTCAATTGAAGGTTTCACATCCCAAACCAACAATCAGAAGATATTCAATTCAAAACACATTAAATTCTAAGGTAATCGATGATTTACTTTCTCTATGTTAACATCACTCAAAGTTATCGTTATGACCTATCTAACGTCGACAATATACCCACAGGCAATACTACAGCAGAAGATCAACTCATAAAACAACTTTACCAGTCACAACTGGGCTCCCGAATCACACATAGAAGAAGCATAACAATTCCTATATGCAAGTTGGTAAAACACAATCTCTGGATTATAAATCGAAAGATAATAAAGAATAACAAAACATCAATTTTATTAAACGTTAAAAATAATTAGGAATCAAAACATGAACATAAGAAATCAATTACAAGAGTTCATCATTACCTTGGCCTAGCATATTAGTTCTCCATGTAGAAGAGAGACATAACCTGGATAGATCAGAGGAATATCCTGTCTGGCTTGTGGCTTCAACTCCTTGTTGTGTGTTTTCTCTCTTTTTTTCTCCTCTTTTTAGGGTTTGGACGAACTTGGGTTTATATAGGGAAGTCCCGGAGTCATTGTGCGCATGAAACACGACTAAATTAAGTTTCTGGTGTCAGCGCCGCGGCGCCCAACTAGCAGCCAATTTGTATAGGAGTGGTTCAGAGGGCGTGTCGCGACGCCAAGAGGGGTGCGTCGCATGAAAGAGAAAATTATGGACAAACTTTGATATTGGCAACCATTCCTAACACTGCCCCTGATTGTAGTATTATTTGAAAGAAGAAGAAGTAGTTTTGAGTTGTTTGTTTCTAGGGCAAAGCTAATTGTTCATAGGGCAGAAATTATGCTCTTTACCGTACCAAATTTTAGAAGCAAATTTTAGCTCTTGTTCGTACACACACGCACATACTAACACCTAAAAAAACAAATAGCTGGGTAGCAATTTTTATTTTTTTTCCATTCTAAAATCTGAATATATTTGAATTTAATTGAAGTATGATTTTTTTTATTTATTTTTTAATTAGTAACCTCGACAGAATGAGAGAAACTTTACTAAAAAAAAAATTTACTTGTAACATAAAGGAAGCTTTGTCTAGAAGGTATGAATTAATACATATATCTAAACCATAAGTTTGTTTGTTAGTTTTTTTCTCCCATATTATAGGTGCTAGTATTACTTTAAAGAAAATATATTAGAATTAGTATTTTTACCTGAATTCTCTTTGAAGTACTATCAGGGCCGGCCCTGGGCAGGAGCCACAAGGGTGACTGTCCAGGGCCCAAAAATTAAGGGGCACTAAATAGACTAAATTGAAATTTGTTTTTACAATTTATAAATTGAAATTATTAAAATCTTACTTGCTGATCATTATGACTCAAGATAGACTAAATGAATTAGCAATTTTATGCATTGAAAATGATGAGATTGAAGACTTGGAGTATGATGATATAATTGATGATTTTGCTTCAAAAAATGATAGGAATAGTTGTATATGATTATATTTTTTATTGTCGGGGTTTAAGTATTATGTCCTCTCTTTATATATTTTCTCAAATAATATAATTTGGGCATGATGGCCTAGCCCCCAGCTTCGCCTGGGTTCCAGCCCTCGTTAAATATTATTTTTTTTAAACATATATTTTCGTAATGAAAAATGGCACATTTTGAGTTTTTGTACCGGACACCCAAAAATTCAGGACCGGCCCTGAGTACTATACGATATAAGTTTTACAAGTTAAATATTCTGATAAGATTTTATTTTTTATTTTTTTTTGGATATTTCAAAATTTATGAAATCAGATTATTTTAAGTTGAAATTTTTAAAAAAATAATTATATATTGACTAATAATCTTGCAAATAATCTTGCACAGACATAGTATAAAATCAGCCATGTTCTAGACTGATTACATGTTACTAATGTGAAATGTCAATATTCTGAGAGAAGTTATTGTTATTTTTTTTAATATAACTTTTATTTTTCAAGTTTGTAGAATTTCCAAATTAGATGAAATTTGGGCACCATCATATCATTGATCTTGACCTTATTCTCTCAAAACATTTCATGTAGATAGCAATGGCAGTTTTGGTTGAGTCATTGGGATATTGCGCTTCATTCTGAAAGGACCAATACCAAATTAATTCGAGGGAGTAGATGAATGGTGTCAAATTAATTCAGTTATAATTTCAACCCTAGGGTTTCGAATGTTGAAAATTTTCATGTGGCTTCTCAATTATGAAATCTTAGAGTCTTCACTGTTTCTGGTCTGAAAATTGATCAAAATTGTGCCAAAGTTTCATCACTCAATAAATTAACGGCAGTAGATTGATTAATGGTTAGCTACCAAGTTTTGAAATGAAGTGACTAATATGCTGCTGAATATTATTATTTAATTGTTTTTAAATACTTGGATCACTGTCTGGGTAGCATACTAAGATGGTGTTTCTTTTCTAGTCAACCACTCTTGGGCAACATATCATCGATGTGTTGGGTAATTTAGCACATAGGTTTGGAGTAGTATTAAATTATATAGAGTCTAACTCATGTTTAAAAACTATCTCAACAATTGATGCTTGCTTTAAATTTATATTAACCTAATAAGTATTTCGCGGATCTCAGAAAATTTTTTCTATCATATAATATAGGATAATATAGATTTATATTATAATTTATTAACATTATAATAAGGGATTTCGTAACAGTCCAAACGTTGTCTTTACCTTGCGGCGAAATATTTTATTATGTTTTTAATGTTGCTGCGAAAATTCTGAGGGATTTTCGCAACAATTTCAATTACCTTCGAGGAGAAATAATCCTTAAGGGCAGTGTTTTTCAACACGTCTCAGGTTCGCTTTGGTCTAATTTTACTATTTTTTGTTTATTATTTGCTAACACCAAATTCATATAATTATCGTCTAATAAAGATTTACCGAGCATAACTTAAGAACTACGTCAAATAACAGGGACATCTAGCCTTGTTTATATACACACAAAGGAGGAAAGTGATTAACAAATTTTGTCAATATACTTCAATTCCATATAGTAGTTATTGAGTTTGATTAGCGTGAGTTAATAATAACTCATGTAATTATTAACCTTCTGTCATGATTCTATTAATTTAAGGGTCTTGTTCTATCAGTTTCGGACTCTTATTCTCATTCTCTTCGGGATCTAGTCAGTGATAATCCACCGAGCGAAAGTTAGGATCTATAAATTGATAGGTACATTCGAATTCTCTTCTTCAATGTAATGAAATAATATATATATATAGTGATTTACTCATGCGGATATAAGACAAAATACCAAAATTTTATGATGTAAAAAAATACAAAATAAAGTAACGATATCTTATCTTGTGTACACATGAAAATTTTATATCAACATCCGCATCTCATGAAAATTATAGATCTGTGACACATACAAGAGATCAGGAAATGATTCCCATACGGAAAAGTCGCATAACTAAATATAAATATTATGATGTGCTGTTACATACATGCATGCTGCATTTGTTGAAGTTTTTGCATTCATTGAGATATGGGTACAATAATTACCAACATTTACAGTAAGCACCACTAGCTGTCTAGATTCAATGCTTTGTATAATAAAAATACACGTCATATTATCATGGACTAATTGTATTACACACAAAATATAAAACATTCCCCCCATGTTACAAAGTTTATACATATATCATACATGCATGTTCTAGTCCATGAATGCCTATAGGCCTTTAATATATAGTTCTGAAAGAGAAATGGGTATTTGATACCAAATAGAAAGGGGGAAAATATATACAAGAGTGGGGTGGCCCCAGACTCCATGGCTAAAACAATTCAAGAAAAATAAAGGATTGAAGAAAAATTTATGTTTGGCCCCATATTTTCTTCATAATTTTATTATAACTTATGAAAGTTTATGATTTATACAGTACAGTCCCCATTATTAGCCTTTGTAAATTTCCTAATTTTATTTTATAGCTTACTAGTTAGTTTATCTATTATGGCCCCATCAAATCAAAATTTGATTATGTCACTGCAAATAGGTTAAATTTATGAATGACCTTATACATCAAATATGTCATATGAATTGTTATATCTGTAGCTTATCAACAACTTTTCTAGTCATATTTTTTTACTTTCCATTTATGATTACTATTGAGATATAAATTTGATTTTTTTTTTTTATAGGAATCATATTAACATCATTCTCAATCAAAGCCATTCTAACACGCGCACACAGTAGAAATTCACACATATTATGTGATGCACATATGGCAATGATCAAATCATTATGTCAATCTCAATCAAGACCATGATGAAATCAACAAATGGTATGAATAAATACCCTTATGTGATGCATATATGTCTAAGAATAGTATGCACATGGCATGAATCATAACTTCTATTCATATAAATATAGAAAATGTATTTTATTATTTACTTTTATTATATTTTGTTCGCTTGCATAAAAAGGCCTTTCAGCCACATTAAATCAATAAGATTATTGTGTTTTTCAGAATTCTAGAATTTTAAGCAATAAGGCAAAGCTCAATCTAAATGTTTGGTAAGATCAAAAACATACTTACACTTTTACATAAAATAAATACACCTCTTTCACTGTAACTACAGTGATCGTTGTAGCTACAGTGAGAGAGGTGTATTTATTTTATGTAAAAATATAAATATGTGTACCACTTCTCTGATAAGATATGCATAAAATTTTCAACAATCAAAATAACGTTTTTTTTTTTCCGATAAGAGGAGACATTTTAGAAATAAAAAAGATTTTCACTCAACAGAACACCAGAAGTGAATCTGAGAGTGGTAGAAATACAGAGAAAAAAAATAATAAAAGCCGACAAGGACCCCAAAATAACATTATCAATAACTAAGACTAACAAAAAATCCAATCCGAGGAGGACCAAACAGAATCACCCATAGCCGAGAAATCATCCTAACTTAAGGACATCCAAAAAGAAGTGAGATATAAAATCTTCATATAAGTTTACGGCAAAGATGAAGAGGATGTGGAGAATGCGTTTAAAGCCTTCTGATTTCTTTTCAACCAAAGACCTCAACATATATAATCATGAAAAGAAGTTAATTAATTTTCTATTGGTGCACAAGAGTTCCATGATGCCCAAAAAAAAAAAGAGAGAGACCCTTGGGCCTATCTCAAGATGTGGTGCACAAGAGTCGCCAGGAAGTCAGTTAATTTTCTCAATCAGAATAATGTTGAGACCAACTTTTTACTTATCGAAGAAAAATCGCACTTAATATTATTTTTAAGGGAATGACTAACTTATATTTAACATAGTATGTATAATGATCTGCATCACTGGTATTATTTTGCTCAATTTGCGCAGCAAATTGACAGTAATTAATTTCATGCATGAATGGTAGTCCATATATATCATAATCTGAATCATTTTAATGATTATGTTTTTGTACCTTAAAAATAAGCTAGCTAGTTTAAGGAATATAGGGATCTTTTGTAAATATGTTAAGGAGATCGATCGAGCAAAAGCCTATTGTGCCATATAAACTGACTTTGATTAGAATAAATATCTCTGGGAATTTTGAGGCTGAATTTGATACACTACAAATGCGTATATATGCATCATCTTCCACCATCAACTAATTAAAAAAATACTATTATTTTTACTATGCTTAACCCCATTTCCCACACATTTAAATCCAGAATATTATCATGACACTACAAATTAGAAAATGATCTTTAGTAGAGAAATTTTTTGCCACTAAAAATCACACGTCACAAAAGGTATTAGTGGCAAAATAAATTTTCGTAAGACTTTAGTGGGAAAATAAAATTCCCCACTAAAAGATGTAAATTTCGCCACTATAAATAAAATTCGCCACTCATAAGTGATGTTATAAACAGTTATCTTTATGGGAATGACACTTTTTCCCTGCCCAGTTTTTGGGTTCGTTTATTTATGTACTCTTTACATTTTCATAATACTCTCTCATGTCAAAATTTTTACAGAAAAACTAATCCAAATTACTCCCAGCCACAAAACTACTACTACTATTTGATAAAATTTTGATGGAAAGGGAGTAACACAATATTATAAAAATTATGAAAGATAAAAACTATCTGGGGAGAATGTGTCAATCTACTTTTTTTTTACTTATACTATATCCCATTATTTTATAAATGAAAATTAAACATGATTAGTTTTTCAAGTTGGTACAAATGAACTCAAAATATATGCATTGGACAACCATCAACTCTCAAGTTAGTTTTTGGGTTGAGTTAGGTTCATGAATTTCAATATGGTACCAGAATCACACTCGTGCATGAGTGGGGCACATACTACCCACGTGATACGGATCAAGCTCACACTAATTACCCACAAGAAACGGATAAGGCAAAAGATCGACTTAACAAATGAGCTCAAAATATAAGCATTAGATAACCCTCAACTATCAACCTACATTTTGGGTTGAGTTAACCTCATGGATTTTAACAGAAAGTTCTATCTAATTTTAACTCTCCTATTCACAATAGTTAATTAATTGTGGTTGTATTTAGAGTCCAACAAATTATCATATTAATTTTATTTTTTTTATTTGAGTGGAGAATCTTAAAAAAAATAATATTATTTTTCCATTAAATTTGTTTTACTTATTAATTTCGTTTGATGCAACACTATAAACTATACTTATTTACTTTTAAAAAGTAATTATAATAATATGATCGTGGTATCAAATAAAATAAAGAAGGATGTGTTAAAGGTTTAACTTTTTCTAGTCACACTTGAGGGAGCATCTTTAGAGAGATGAAATCTCAGAGATGTCTCAAAAAGTGTTCCCTCGCAAGGTCGATCAGAATTTTGTTAATTCTTGGTCCGCGAGTTAGTTCATTGGGCTGCCGGCATAATCCAGTATAGGGAAGCAAGCTTTCAGATCCTCTATACTAAGTAGATGGGCTATCTACGACCAAAGGGTAATGAAAATCCCGGTTACGATAAGTAATTAAGATTTTAGCCAAGTTTTCAAACATTCTCCTCTCCTTCGAATTTTAATTAATGATCAAATTTTGTATGATTAACACTCATGGGATATTTAGAGATTTGGAAGATCTTGAATTAGCTAGTATTAGGATTAAAAAAAATAAAAATTAAAATGAGAAACTATTAACTCTAACTTAATTTTTCAATTAGACATGTATTGATGATGATTTTTCACTCTGAGGAAGTTGAAATACCGAGGAAGGGTGGAATGGGGTTTGCACTTGGCCAAAAGA
Organism: Zanthoxylum bungeanum; assembly: GCA_019454045.1. Classification (NCBI taxonomy): domain Eukaryota; kingdom Viridiplantae; phylum Streptophyta; class Magnoliopsida; order Sapindales; family Rutaceae; genus Zanthoxylum; species Zanthoxylum bungeanum. The sequence goes on along the minus strand of SKCR01047045.1, from coordinate 138,493 downwards.
GAATAATGAGGGTCGAAGGGCTTAGAAAAGCTAAAGTCGGACTGAAGGCTCGACCCCATTATGAAGAAAGTAGGGATACTGACCCGATCTAAAGAGGTAGTGTCAGTTTTGGCAACATTTGAACATTTTCATAAGCCGACCAGAGGTGGCCTATGCTACCGACCCGACCCAAATGATGAAGTTGGTGGAATATGACCAAGCGCCATTCACATATGTATGCCGACCCGAGGAGCGGAGCTGAGACCACTGGATAGTCTATACTTGAAAGTATATGATGTTTGCCATACTGGGAAGTTTGAGCTTCTAGAAGATTGATGTGACAAAAGTAATTCAACGACTCTCATTGGGAAGAGACGCTGCCAGACAGAACAACCTCAGAGTGGTTGAACCGCGGGTTGTCAGATCAACAAAGTGTGCAGCAGTAGATAAAAGATTCAAGTGATGGTTTTTTGCTGACAGAGGGTAGTTCAGTAAGGTGCCAGAACGACAGTTTGTTGAGTAGTTGGGGAAAAAGAGTATGGGGTAATGATGACAAAGTGACATAAGCTGACGTCATGGGTTGATGGAATAATGGATTTGGAAGCCTACATAAAAGGGTTGAAGCTGCAGATTCAAGGGTGATAAAATTTTACCTCTCACAACTTAAAGAGGAGCCAAGAGCCAATAGACTAGTGATAGAGAGAGAGAAGCTGGTCGGTTCCCGATCACTTGAGAGAATTGTATCAGGCTTACCATAAGACCTGAATTGTTCTATTTGTAATCTTGTTTTCTTTCCCCACATATAGCTCGGGTCGGTATTGACCCTGAGCAAGTAATAAAATACCCTCTTTACTCCCATGGACGTAGGTTGGAGCCACTATCCGCCGAACCACATAAATATATGTCTGTGATTTTCTTCTCTGCTTGCTAAGTTTGTTTTGGATCCCTACTAACAAAAAAAATTCCTTATTGAGAGAGGTTAGTTCGAGGGGTTGATTTCCAAAATTACCATAGGAGCGAAAAACTATCTTCAACAGTTGGTGTCGTCTGTAGGGAGCAATACAAAAAGCAGCAAACATAGAGACAATAGCAGAAGACGGAAAACACAAATCTTTAGAGACTTCATCGGCGGAGTGGATAGAAAAAATGAAAGAAAACCTGCGATTGAAAATATAGAATGCATGAAAGGAAAGATAGGTGACGCGGGACTTTATAAAAATCATGATAGAGAGGATTGAGAAGTTGGAGAAGGAAATATGAGAGCAAGTGCAGGCAGGCCCCAGTGGAAGGAGAGAAGAAATTGTCAGTGGAAAGAGGATAGCTGGTGTGGAAGAGGATAAAAAAACTAGGAGAACAAACGCTTATAAAGTCAGGTCAGTTGTTGTGGCTAGTGTCGCACATGTAGAAGAGTCACGAGAGGAAGAAGATGATAGGCAAACCCCAAAAATGTCCAGTAACAAACTTTGTTTTTGGGAAAATGAATTAGGACAATATCCGGAGCGGGGGCGTAAAGCTAACATGAGTATAATATATCACGCCCAGAGAAATGTGTATGAGGAATCTCTCGATCGAGGGAAGAAGATCACTGAAAGCCAAATAAGGGACTGATTTTAGAAAGAGATGAAGAAATTAGAGGAAAGCACCCGGGTAGGTGTTCGAGGTGACCAAGATATGAAGACGGTGTCTCATTTCACCCAATAAGTATTGGGGACGAAGTTCTCAATAATATTCACCATGCCCACGATGGACGTCAAATGAACAAGTAAAAGCAGGAAACAAAGACATTATGAATAATCTGAAGGCGAGGCTCGGATCATGTAAGGGTTTATGAGTTGAAGAACTGCTAAAAGTCTCATGGGCACATCGGACAACTTATAAAGACTCCACAAGGGAAACCTCATTCTCATTAGCTTGCAGATGTGAAGCAGTGATTCCATCATAGATTGAGATGACGACCCATCAGGTCTAACATTTTAAGGAATGACATAATAAACGCCTCCTCAAGCACCGATTTGATTTGGTTGAGGAGAAAATAGAGAAGTCAGCATATCGGCAAATGATGGCCCCGTTTTTATAATAAGAGGGCCCTAGTATGAACCTTTCATCCCGGAGACTTGATCCTGAGGTGGGTCACCCTGAACACAAGAAAGCCTGAAGAAGACACCCTATGAGTCAAATGGGGAGGATCTTATAGGGTTTCTGAGGTCATCAAGTTAGGTGTCTATCACCTGGAACTGCTAGACGACACCCGACTCAAGAAGCTCTAGAATGCAGAAATGTTGAGAAGGTATTTTCAATAGAACCTCTCTTAAAATGACCCTCAAAGAGTTGTAAGAAGAGCAGTTGATCCTAAGAATATAAATAAGAATTTCCCTTTACAAATAAGAACATGTTCACATACACTTGTTTAGTATTTGAATGGGAAAGACTTGTTCAATTTTCTTGTGAAATACTTGTGATCAGAAGACAACAAAGGTTACAAGGAAGGTGGGAAAAGTACGCACCCATGGCACGCCAATCCCTGGTGTCATTATCAAACCCTCGTGGTAGGACGTTAATACCCAATGGCTTACACCTTAGGGAATAGAGTAAAAATTCATGCACGGCGTTTGGCGCCTCAGAGTAACCATAACACGTTCGGTGAGAGAGCCAGTGTGGCCTCAGAGTAATCATAGCACGTCTGGCGTTAGCCATCCTACTCTGGATCCGTCGAAGTATATCGCAGGAAAGACAAAGAGGTCTTTTAGTCATATTCAGATTCGAGGTTTGCATAGCATGAGGAAAACCCCCATGGTGTTGGTCACCCATTGATCCATAGCTCGATTCGTCGGGACTTAGGACTGTAAAGTTTAAAATTTTTTTTTTGGGTAACGTGGGGCAGGGCGCTGTTTCAGTTACCTGAATTTTTTTCAGGTCGATATAAAGTATGATACGTCACCCCTGTTACACTTATTGTCATTAATTTTTATTTTTACATGACTTGGTATAGGACGCCAATACTAGTGTTCGTGAGGATGGCCAGAGATTGAAAATCTTACCTCCAAGTCTATCTCGGTTAAGATTATAATGGCTCGAGGCTGCATTCATTTCCGTCGAGGCTATGTTATTTGGATAGCACAAAGAGAGATCATTCACTTATGGCCAAGTTTATTACCGGCTCCGGGTCGGGTACGTCCCACCGAGGTATTAGTATGACCATTGGCATGAGGTCAAAATTTCTCCTATATGGCCTTATTTGAATAGCACAAAGATGGATTATTCTCTTATGGCCAGGTTTATTATCGGCTCGAGATCAGGTACGTCCTACCGAGGGCTTTGTAAGCTCATTGGAATAGGGTCAGAATTTCTCCACTATAGCCTTATTTGAATGTCACAATGAGGGATCATTCTGTTGGAGTTGATGCTTGGCGCGCCAAATTTTATTATATTTATTATAAATACGATGTACATTTTATTTTATTATGAATGAAATTGAGTAATTTTCATCAATTTATTCTTTTATATGGTAAAGGTGTAAAAGAGCTTAGAATGAATAGTTATGACATAATTACAAAAGCGCTGCAATTGTTACTAAGAAATGTCACAATACAATTCATTCTTAAAATTTTTCCTAGTCAAGGTTTACATACCTAGTCGGTTACTAAACTCGTGAGACCGGTATGTGTCGTATAATTAGAATCATAATTATGTCGCGACACATGAATTGTTCATAGCGGAGATTTGACGTTTAATCTATATCTCCGGAGTAATTCAGATAACCTATGACAGAGAGATTATATATATGCAATGACTTCGACTTGAATGGTTCAACTCGATTGTCTGTGGTCGTCGTAATTTGTGAGTGGATAAATTACGGACACGGAAATCGTTTCTGTGACAGATAAACTTGAACCTAGAGGGTCCCACAATATAAAGTGTACTCGTTGAACACTTGGGCAGTTAATTATAGATAATTTGGATTATTCATAATTTACACATGCGTATTAAATAATGTGTATTTGTATACGATATATAATTTAGATTAGAAACACATTATTATCCATTGAATTTTGACACTTGTTTTATAATTAATTAATTCATTAATTAATTAATAATAATAATAATAATAATAATAAAATGGAAGAATATTCTTGGAATATTTCTCCATGTATTTATTTTGTCTTTTTGTTAATAATAAAATGAATTAATTAATTGGTTAATTAATTAATTTTAATTAAGAATATTACATTGAATATTCTTGATTTTTGGCATAATTTGATTGGCCAAACCATGTGTTTTTAACACATGGATTTTAATTAACAAAGATCAAAATAAAAATCTTATTTGGATAAGATTAAAAGTGTGTCAAATTTATGGCCACAAAATTATTATTTTTTTTTAGAAAAATAATGAGAATTCCAGCCATAAGGGTTTATTTACTAAATCAATGAAACTTGTTTCATTTTACAAGTTTAATAACTCTCATGTGTTGAGAACAAAAGGAAAATAGGTTTTAGGATTTGAGAATTAAGAAACCAACACCAAAGGGGAAGAAATTAAGAAAAGTGCAGCTTGGAATTAAGGTAATTAAAATTTTCCAATTTCCAATTTCTAATTTCTAATTTCTTAGTTTTTGTTTCTAAAGCATGAGAATATGTATTATATATGTATTTTACATGACTTAAAAATATATGTATCTTGGATATGTATATGGATCAAAATTTGGTGTTGATTGGTTAATAACCTTAATAGTTTTCCTTATAAGCATGTGTAAATGATTAATTAGGGAATTAATCTAAAAATTAAGAATTGTCATTCTAGAGTGATATTACAACTCTAATGTTGTCTAAAATTATTCTTGGAACTTTGTATTGTGATGATTAAATTTGCTGTAAAATTAATTGGATTAATTTGTGAATAAATTGAATTTTGGCATGAAAAATGGAGAAATAAATTCTGGAATCAGATCTGATTTGGTCCCTTAAAACAAAATTTTTTTCATCCAAATATATGTTATTTGGATGATTTTGGATGTCTATTGGGTGGTGGATTAATTCCGGAATTTATTTCGGGGCGAAAACGGTGAAATTTGGGTCGAAACGGGCTCGCCATGTCACGGTTGTGAAACCAGCGAACTGGGCATTGTTCGGGCAGCCCAATGGCTGACCGAGCACTGCCCAAGTGACCGGGTTGGCCCGACTCGACGGTTGGTCAACCAGTTCCACTGATTTCCCGTTACGCGTAGTATTTGTCGAAAAATATTTTCGTAAAATAATTTGTCATGTTTCAAAATATATTATGTTATTAAATATTAATAAATAATATATTTAAACTTATTTGAGTGAATTGAAAATATTTGATATTAATTAATTTGTTCGGAAAAATTTTAAGGTGTTTAAAAACCTTTTTTGGCCTTCCACAGCGCTCTTCTGTTGCGCTTACTCCAACAAAATGCTATTAGAGCGTCTAATCCCACATCCAAAATAATTTTTCATGCCTTCAATATTTGATATTTAATTCAATTTATTTTACACATGCTTGAGAATTAATTGATTGGATCAATTATTTTAACTATTTGATAGTATTTTAAAAATCCCTATAATAAGGTTTTGTGTTTTGTGAGTGTATTGTACACTAATGGGTCTGTCTCGTCAATAGAGATGTAAATATTTTTCCTGATATTGTGGTTGTGTGTCTGCCAAAGCATTGCGGCTATAGTTAATGGAAATTTATTTATACCGGTAAAACCTATTTGATAAGAAACAAATTCGAGCGAAAGTGCATACCAATAGATGCCAAAGTAGTGAGGTAGTTCATAAGTACCTTGGATATGTTCGTTGATGAGTATTGCCTTGAATACGCCCCATCTAATAGATGTCAAAGCAGTGAGGATCGGAAATGGTTCAGGACCTATTTCTAAGAGTCACATTGGATGTGATTGATAATTGTTATCTACTTTCAAATATATTTGGGCACAATGTGCCAAAGCTGTATGTTCAATATATTTGTGAGGTCTACTTCCTGCATAAAATTTAATTTAATTATTAAATATTCGTATTTTGTTTGGGAATTATCAATTTATGTAAAATAGTGGGAGGGCATCCTTACATTAAAATTCCATGATATGTTGGATGTTTTTTTGATATTGATGGAATTACTTTTGTCTGCTAATTCCTGTTTCTTTTGTTAAGTTTGTGATGACAGCTATTACTTCTAATCATTTTGCACGTGTCTTGGACGCGAACAAATTAATTGGTCCTGAGAACTTTAGTGCTATGTCTCCTAATCTGAAGAGGCAGCATGTTGATATGCTCGACTCCTATAGCATTATAACTCAGCTTCGAGAGCTATTTCTGACCCAGGAGCAGACCCTGGTGTATATGATCTTCGTGGAATTGTTCCACGCTCGGTTGGCTTATTGTAAGCCAGTGAGTCCACATGTCCTGCACATGATAGATCTCATCGAGCAGCTTCGGAGGTTTGACTTCCACCTGAATGAGACTTTGGGCCGGAATTTGATTCTTGGCTCACTCTCACTGTCATATTCCCAGTTCATTATGAACTTCAACATGCATGACATTCATTGTTCCTACAGTCAGTTGCATAGGATGCTTCAGACTACTGAGGAAGACATCAAGAAGGGTGTGTCGACACTCATTTCAATGTACTATTTGCCTAGTTCTTCTTCTTTTCAATCTACGAGATTTGGCAAGAAGAAGAAGAAAAAGGCAAAGAAGACAGGTTCTGGTGTTTCTCCCAAAGGAAAGGTTGCGAAGCCCGGTAAGTCGAAGATGAATGCTGCTGATGACAAGTGCCATCATTGTGGCAATATTGGACATTTGAGACGCAATCGTCCAGACCACATAGCTTCCGTCAGACAAGAGAGAGCCGCTGCATCAGATATATTTATTTTCCCTATCATTAATATATCTTTGGCTTGTGAAGCCATTGGTTTTGGATGGGTTTTAGATTCTGCTAGTCCTACTCACATCTGTAATTTATTATAGGGGCTAAAGGTCAGTAGAATGCTGAATCTAGGCGAGATGCAACTGTGTTTTGGGAATGAAGATTCTTAATCTGCAGCAGCGGTTGGTGAATACGAGATTCGTCTATCTAGAGGCAGTATTATTTTAACAGATTGTGTTTTTGTGTCTGGTTGTGTAGCTAATATTATCACCTTGTTTATATTAGATACAAAAGGATATCATGTACATATTAAGAATCGTTCTATGTATATATATATGATAATAATGATATTTTGTTACACAAATGTTCAAATTCGCAAGGTCGTTATATTTTGCATGCCATTAGAGATGTTTATGAAATTAGGGATAATAAACGTAAAAGATCTGAAATAACTGATACTGAATTGTGGCATATGCGGTTAGGTCATATAGATGTACGACGCATGACCCAGTTGGTTAAGAATGGTTTGATTGAGAATCTAACCATAAAATATTTTCCAACTTGTGAATCTTGTATTCAGAACAAATGACCAAAGCCCTATTTACTGGTGTTGGACATCGGGCCACTGACTTATTGGAGCTCGTTCAGAGTGATGTATGTGGTCCTATAAGTCACACTGCTCAATTTGGTTTTTCTTACTTCGTAACATTTACTGATGATTTGTCACAGTAATGTTATGTTTATCTGATGAAACATAAATCAGAAACTTTTGAAAAGTTCAAAGAATTTCAAAACGAAGTAGAAAAACAAAATGATAAATTCATCAAATGCCTTCAATCAGATCTAGGCGGTGAATATGAGTAGTGAATTTATAGAGAATCTTAAAGAGAATGAGATTCTCGCTCAATATACTCCTACGGGTACTCCACAGCACAATTGAGTATCTGAAATGAGAAATCAGACTTTATTGGATATGGTTCGATCAATGTTGAGTTTCACAGATCTGCCTTACTTTTTGTGGGGGTATGCTCTTCTTACTACTGCACATCTGTTGAATAAGGTTCCCTCTAAAGATGTTCATACTACTCCATATGAGAAATGGGTTGGTAAGAAATCGAACCTTAATTATATTAGGGTTTGGGGTTGCACTGCATACGTCAATGTGACGCAGCAGGATAAACTTTTGCCTCGATGGCGAAAATTTAGGTTTGTTGGATATCCTTCGAATTCCAAAGGATATCAATTCTACGAACCCGAGCATCAAAATGTGTTCGTAGCTTGTTTTTTCAGATTTATTAAAAAAAAAATTTTGGCAGAAGGTTGTAATCATAGAAGAATTGAGCTTGATGAAGTCAAACCTATAGATGACAGACCAATAGAGGAATCAGAGGTTCAGACAGAAGCAGAACCTTTTAGTCTCACTCTCCTTAGGTCTACTAGGATATCAAGACCTCCTGATCGCTTGTATTTCGTACAAGACAATAGTCACGATGTGCTCCTTGTTGAGGAGACTGATCTATATACCTACAGAGAAGCAATGTTAGACATTGACTCTGTTAAATGGCAGGAAGCCATGAATTCTGAAATAGACTCTATGCATCAGAATCAAGTATGAGACTTGGTTCCGCTTCCTGAGGGAATTGTTCCTGTAGGCTGTAAATAGTTTTACAAAATGAAGCGTGGGCCTGACGGGAAGGTTGAAACCTTCAAAACCCGACTGGTTGCTAAAGGTTACACTCAAAGGCCATGTGTGGACTATGATGAGACCTTTTCACCAGAAGCCATGTTAAAGTCTATTAGGATTTTATTGGTTATCGCTGCTTACCATGATTATGACATTTGGCAAATGAAGGTCAAATCGACATTTGTTAATGGATTTCGTGATGAAGAAATCTATATGGAATAACCATAGGGTTTTGTCTCCAGCCAAAATTTGGGCATGGTATGTAAGCTTAAGAAGTCCATTTATGGACTTAAACAAGCTTCTAGGAGTTGGAATCTTCATTTTGATGAGGTAATCAGATTGTCTGGTTTTCTCAAAAACGAAGAAGAATCTTGTGTTTATAAGAAGGTTAGTGGTAATATGATAGTGTTCTTAGTGCTTTATGTCGACGACATCCTAATCATTGGAAATGATCTTGGAATGATGCAGGGTGTTAAAGCATATCTCTGTAAAAAAATCTCCATGAAAGACTTGGGTGAAGCTTCCTATATACTTGGTATAAAACTCTATATTGATAGAGAAAGGAAGCTGATTGGGTTATCCCAATCTTCATACATAGATAAGATCCTACAAAGGTATAACTTTAGAAATTGTAAATTTGCTAATATACCATTTCGACATGGCATTCATCTTTCGAAGAAGATGTATCCTCAGACGGAAGATGAAAAGGCAAGAATGTCTAGTCAACCTTATGCATCATGCTTATGAAACATCATGTATGCCATGTTATGTACGAGACCTGATATCAGTCATGCAATAAGCGTTACTAGTAGATATCAATCAAATCCAGGTAACGACCATTGGATGGCAGTTAAACATATCCTAATGTATCTGAAAGGTACTAAGGATAAGTTTCTTATTTATGGAGAAAGTGATTTACAGATAAGAGGATATACAGATTCTGATCAGTCAGATCTTGATGATAGAAAGTTTACCTCAGGTTTTGTATTTACTTTTAATAATGTTACAGTGAGTTAGAAGTGTTACAAACAAGGATCAACACATAATTCCACCACTGAGACAGAATGTATTGCGGCTTCAGATGCTGCAAAGGAAGCTGTATGGATTAAAAAAATTATCACTGAATTCGAAGTTATCCCAAGCATCGAGGATTCGATCCCGTTGTCTTGTGATAATAGTGGTGCCATTGCACAGGCAAAAGAACCGAGAGCGCATATTCGTGGGGAAATCTTCGCTCGAGGAGATGTTCCCATATGCAAGATATCTGGAGAGGACAACAAAACACACCCACTTACGAAGGCCTTGCCTCCAAGACTATATGATAGACATGTAGAGGCGATGGGTATTGGATACCATCAAATTTGGCACTATAGAAAGTGAGAGAAAATATTGGAGTTGGTGCTCGGCGCTATAAATTTTATTGTATTTATTATAAATACAATGTACATTTTATTTTATTATGAATGAAAGTGAGTAATTTTCATCATTATATTCTATTATATGGTAAAGGCATAAAAGACCTTAGAATGAATAGTTGTGACATAATTACAAAAGCGCCGCAATTGTTAATGAGAAATGTCACAATACAATTCATTCTTAAAATTGTTCCTAGTCAAGGTTTACATATATGGTCGGTTAGTAAACCCGTGAGACCGGTACGTGTCGTATATTAGAATTGTTCTAATGGTTTTTCTCAGTAAACCATGAGTCTTGGGAGACTCATATAGACACGTAGGTATTTATTGGATAAATATGGAACGACTCATTCGAAGATTCCTGATAGATGGTACACCAAAGTTAATAGGAATCTTTACGAGTCGAATAGCATATTATCTCCTTTGACTTGTGATACCACTGTGGATATGTGAGATATCCTATGTAAGTGTGTATAAACTGCACTTATCAAACACCCCCAAACTTAAGATTTTGCTATTCCCGAGCAAAAGACAAAATAAAAACTAAATAAAAATAAACAAATAAAATAACTAATTAACTAGGCCACTTTCATAGGGATCACGATTGCATTTAGTGTATGCAACAAGCCTTTAAACCCCTAGGCAACCCTAGTGGATGAGTTATACTCTCGTGAGGGCTTACAGCGATGACACCCACAAACGTCATTCACACACACGCAATCATGCAAAAAAAATATAAAAATAATAATAGCTAAGAAAATAATCCCGATAGTTGTACATAATGTTGTCCTCAAAGAATGTTTGTCAATGAAATCAAAGAACCTTCAAAGCACACAATACAACTCAAATCAAAGTTCTTGAATAAATCATCTCAGCCAGACTCACAGTGTGTGTGCGTCTAAAGGTTCATTCACAGCTCGATTCCTAAGTAAGCTAACTCAATGATTTCGTCTCAAAAATTGAGATCCGATGGGTCAGACAAACCTAGATATCTCAAAAGTACTAAGTATTTGCCTTTCTATTCTCAGTATGGTACAATTTTATTTTCTTCTTTTTCTTATTTTTTTTACATTTTTTTTTCAACGCACCTACCCTTTAAGGTAGCATTTCTCCTTTTGGTGGTCCTAACACTCGCCCATAGGTAGCTTCACGCTTATCGGTTATAGGTGGTTTAACTTCCTTTTCATTTTATTTTTCTTTCAATTTTTATTTTATTTTCTTTTGTTATTGAATCATACCATACATCATTGCATTAGAAAATCGAGATAGACATATAAGCAAACGGGCATTCATCAGGATGCAATTTCTTCAACTAGTCACCTTATCCACTACTTAAGTTTTCACTGCTAAAAACCTATAGTTAAGTGCTTGTAAGTCTAACCTAGATCACCTACTCAAGGCATCAAATAAAAATCAATTGGGAACTTATTGTTTCTAAAATTTTATTTAAAAGCGAACAAAATTCATCATTAGACTTATGATTTACTATCAAAGAATAAAAATAATTTTTTTTCTTTAAATAGCAGGAATTATCACTACAGGCACACACCCCCAAACTTAAAACTTGCATTGTCCTCAATGTAAGATAAACATAAAGAAATAAGATTAAAGAACAACACTATCGTGCATGGAGTTGATCAGGCTCATGCTCGTCAGATTATGGTTGCGCGGGCTTTTTGTGTTTCGTGCTACCTGCATAAATAACATGCAAACTAATAAATAAACAATAACATACAATAAAATAAAATAAAGTAAAGAAAAATAAAAATAAACAATTGCAAATACAAGGGTTGCCTCCCCGCTAGCGCTAAGTTTAACGTCTTCAGTCAGACGCAACCACCCAAATGGTCATGGTGGCTTCAATGCAGCGGACTAGGTAGTCTCATGTGCTTTCTTCTTTGGTATCCATCGGTTGTTCTGACATAAAAAAGATAGTATGGCAAGCTATGGCAATTTATCTATGGATGGTCCTCTAGGGTCTACTGATTTTTGACTGCATATCTTGCAAAATTGGCTCGACCTCTTTTTTAGCCTTCCAATGATAATCTTCAAGTGAGCACTGACCCTTCTTTTCATATTTTTGCGGTTCTTTGGGAGTGGTTTCAGATCTAGCTGCGAAGAATCTTCTTTTATGCATGGTTGCACTATGGTCATAGGTTGCTGAAATACTGATTCACCCTGCGTGTTTGCAACTCCCTTCTCTACTATATCTACCCTATGACATGCTGCACCAACTTGAAGACTTGGCATGGCTATGAAAACACTGAAGGTGACTTCTTTATCTTGAACTCTCATTTTCAATTCACCTCTATTCTCTTCTTCCGTTATTGTTCCTCTTGAAATACCGCTTCTTTTTCTTTACTGCCTAAGTCCTGAGGGTTGTCTTTAATCTCTTTTCTGCTCCTAAGGGTTATGGCTTGACATTGCTCTTTGGGGTTGACTTCAGTATTATTAGGAAACATACATTTCTATTGATTGGTCATGGAAGAAACAAGCAGCCCAATTTACACTTCTAAAGATTTCATTGTTGCCCCTATATTGCCATATATGTTTCGATATTGTTAAGCCTCGACTCATTCTTCTCAAACCTTTCTGAAGTTGTAGCTACAAACGTGCTCATGAGCTCTTCTAATGAAGGTTTCTGCTCAACTCCTGGATAGTTGAATCCATGAGGGGGTTTCAAAACGTTCTCTATATTAGCATATGACAAATTCGGATGATAATAGTTAGGCGTATGACTGTCTCTATAGTTGTTGAAGTTTCGGTTGTTCACATACTGTACTTGCTCAAAACCTGGTCCTCTATTGGGTAAGAGCATTCTATTAGCAGAAGCAGCTTCAATAGACTGTTGGCCCATTTGATTTGTCAATGCTGCTAGATGAGTCATGATGGATGATACTTGATCTATCAGTGCAACAATAGGATTTTCCATTGCTTCTTTTCCAACTCTCCTTTCACGAAAGAAAAAAAATATAACAATAAAAATCTAAAAAATAAAAATCTAAATTAAAGGTAAGGTTACTTGATAATTGTATTAATGTGAATTAAATTAACAATCCCCGGCAACGGCGCCAAAAACCTGTTGCGATATTTTATATCGTACTGCAAGTGTACGGTGTCAAGTTTTAGTAAAGATGAGTGAAGAGTGTCGAACCCACAGAGAATATATTCAACTCAAACTAAGTACTATAATTAATAATCCTAACTTTATTTAGAAGCAACTAAATTTAGAATAATCTGAATTTAAAACTAAAAGATAAATAAATAAGATATAAGGATAAACCAAGATACAAGAGATTTTAGAGTCTGATTTAACCTAGCTATCCCCTATGTATTTGTCATACCATTCAATCCTTATTCAGTTACATTATTTATAAGTCAAGAATCCTAAGGTATTCTACTCCCTCTCCTGAGCAATAGTGAAAAGATTATTAATTACAGACTTTGATATCCCTATAAAAATCTAATAATCAACAATTCATTACGTTATGTGATTCTTCTTTAATGACTTCAAAGAGATTATAGTTTCTCACGAACTCTATAAAACTCCTAGGCTATATTCTCTAGATCCTAGTCAAAATCCCTCTCTCCCGAGTGATAGATTCTAAACATGCATCATCTCAATTTGTGGCCAACAAACAAGATGCATTAAACGCAAGAGAATATAAATTAACTGAATCAAAACTTCATAAAACTCAAATTAGCAAACAATACATAGTTTCAAGCATTGTCTACATCATCCTCTAGAATAATAGAGTTAGTTCATGACTAAAGATAAAAATAATGAAAATAGGGTCATGAACATAACGAAAATCATTAGAGTTTAAAGAAAGAAAACTAGATGATAAAAACCGAATTGAATCCCTTCATCTTCGGACGTCACCGCCTCCTCTCATTTTGTCGCTCTTCAATCCTCATTCATAGATCTCTCTAAAATACGTGTTTAGCACTATTGGCTGTGTATTTTTCTCTCTTTTTTGGGTTTTGGACGAGCTTATGTATTTATAAGAAAGTCTTGGAGTCTTTGTGCATGTAAAACCCTAACAATTGGTGTTTCTAGGCTCTGCGCAGCGCCGCGGAACCGAAAAAAGTGGCGCCGCAGCGTCCAACTCTCGGTAATTTACTATGTAGAAATTAGTGTGGGCATCACGACACCAAGAAGTAGGCGTCGCGACGCCAGGTTTAAATTCTGGATGTTGATTTCTGTGTTTTTCGCTCTTCTCGCGTGCTTTCGATGTGTCCGTAAGGTCCAAAAATAAGTCAATTTTCTCCAAGATCCATGTCCTAATGCTTCCTACATATAAAACATAAAAGAAACTACAAAAGACATTATATGACACGAAACTTAACAAAATAGTAAGCTAAGAATGCATGAATAAGTGGGTATAAATCACATTTATCACTCATATAGACACATAGGTATTTACTGGATAAATACAAAATGACTCATTCGAAGATTCCTGATAGATGGTACACCAAAGTCAATAGAAATCTTTACGACTCAAATAGCATATTAGCTCATTTGACTTATGATACCACTGTGGATATGTGAGATATCCTCTGTACTTTGATGACAGTCATGTCAACGATCTTTTAAGATCAGACTTCTGCCTGTTCGTCGGGTATGGACTGATACTCACGATATTCTGTGATGTATCCATATAGGATTTTTCAGTCCCGTGTACGGGATTTAGGTATCCAATTTGTGATTCTTTGAAATCCTTGGCCGAGGTATGATTCGGAAACGAGTTCCGAATATTTTTTTAGAATCATAATTATGTCGCGACACATGAATTGTTCATAGCGCAAATTTGACGTTTAATCTATATTTCTGGGATAATTCGAATAACCTATGACAAGGGGATTATATATATGCAATGACTTCGACTTGAATGGTTCAACTCGATTATCTATGGTCGTCGTAATTTATGAGTGGATAAATTACGGACACGGAAATGGTTTCCGTGACAGATAAACTTGAACCTAGAGAGTCCCACAGTATAAATTGTACTCGTTGAGCACTTCGGCAATTAATTATGGATAATTTAGATTATTCATAATTTACACATGCGTATTAAATAATGTGTATTTGTATACGATACATAATTTAGATTAAATACACATTATTATCGATTGAATTTTGACACTTGTTTTATTATTATTAATTAATTAATTATTAATAATAATAAAATGGAAGAATATTCTTGGAATATTTCTCCATGTATTTATTTTGTCTTTTTGTTAATAATAAAATTAATTAATTAATTGGTTAATTAATTTATTTTATTTAAGAATATTACATTGAATATTCTTGATTTTTGGCATAATTTGATTGGTCAAACCATGTGTTTTTAAAACATGGATTTTAATTAACAAAAATCATATTTGGATAAGATTAAAAGTGTGTCAAATTTATGGCGACAAAATTATTATATTTTGTTAGAAAAATTGTGAGAATTTCGGCCATTAGGGTTTATTTACTATATAAATGAAACTTGTTTCATTTTACAAGTTTAATGACTCTCATGTGTTGAGAACAAAAGGAAAAGAGGGGTTAGGGGTTGAGAATTAAGCAACCAACACCAAAGGAGAAGAAATTAAGAAAAGTGGAGCTTGGAATTAAGGTAATTAAAAGTTCACAATTTCTAATTTCTTAGTTTTTGTTTCTAAAGCATGAGAATATGTATTAGATATGTATTTTTCATGACTTAAAAATATATGTATCTTGGATATGTATATGGATCAAAAATTTGGTGTTGATTGGTTAATAACCTTTATAGTTTTCCTTATAAGCATGTGTAAATGATTAAATAGGGAATTAATCTAAAAATTAAGAATTGCCATTCTAGAGTGATGTTACCACTCTAATGTTGCCTAAAATTGTTCTTGGAACTTTGTATTGTGGTGATTAAATTTGGTGTAAAATTAATTGGATTAATTTGTGAATAAATTGAATTTCGGCATGAAAAATGGAGAAAATAAATTATGGAATCAGATCTGATTTGGTCCCTTAAAATAGAATATATTTCATGTAAAAATATATTATTTGGATGATTTTAGATGTCTATTGGGTGGTGGATTAATTCTGAAAATTATTCTGGGGCGAAAATGACGAAATTCACGTCGAAACGGGCTCGTCATATCATGGCTGTGAAACCAGTGAACTGGGCACTGTTCGGGCAGTCCAAGGGCTGACCGACCACTGCCCAAGTGACCGGGTTGGCCCGGCTCGGCGGTTGGTCAACCGGTTCGACCGTTTGCCCATTATGCGTAGTATTTGGAGAAAAATGATTTCGTAAAATAATTCGTAGTATTTAGAAATATATTATGTTATTAAATATTAATAAATAATATATTTAAACTTATTTGAGTGAATTAAAAATATTTGATATTTTGGAAAAAATTTAAAATGTTAAAAAATCTTTTTGGCCTTCTACCGCGCCCTTCCGCTGCGCTTACTCCAACACATTCCCATCTGGCTAGGTTTATTATCGGCTCGGGGTCGGGTATATCTCACCGCAACCTTGGTATGCTCATTGTCATATGTTCAAAGTTTCTCCCCATAGCCTTATTTGGATGGCACAAAGAAGGATCATTCACTTGTGTCCAGGCTTATTATGGTTCGGGGTTGGGTATGTCCCATCGAGGCCTTGGTATGCTCATTGGCATGAGGTCAGAGTTTCACCCTCATGGCCTTTTTTGAATGGCATAATGAGGGAACATTCCCTTGTGGCCAAGTTTATTGTCGGCTCAAGGTCGGGCACGTCCCAACGAGGCATTGGTATGCTAATTGGCATTGGGTCAGAGTTTCTCCCCATGGTTTTTTTTTATTGGCACAAGAATAGATCTTTCCCTTATGACCGAGTTTATTATCGGGTCGGGGTCGAGTATGTCTGACCGAGACCTTGTTGTGTCAGTGTGAAGTCTGGACATCCTCATACCCCTACTAAAACCAAGTTACAGCAATGGATTCAAGATCCCTCGTGTTGGACAATTATGACCCATAGCGTCACTATTTGTACAGATCATTGTGTTGTTGTACAAATTAACTATGTGACAAAGGAAATTGCTCTCTTATCATTTGTAATTAGAATACCAAGATGTATAAATGATAGAAGGTCCTTATGATTAGTTCCTGGATTGAGATGATATGAGACAATATCAATCCACGAAGGTTTAATCATTAAATATCCCTAGTCGTAGTATTATCGAGATTGGACATCGATAATGCGGAATAGACTAGTATTACACTTGTGCGCGTTGTGAGGGCATAACGGTATAGTTCTCATTTATTTGGGTATATGATACTCATGCAAGTGTAGTAGGAGGTTGTGTTTTACCGATGGTACGGAAAACAGCTTCGTTCTGGATAGACCCATTGGAATCCATTGGTAGTATGACTATGTGTCTATGGAAGTCCGAATCAGGTAGGTGTATTTGGTCTTAACCTGAGACTTGCACCGCTAATACTTGCGACAATCAATATACTTTGGTTTTGGTCGTCCAGGCTTTAACAGGTTCTGTGTACGCCTCTTCTGAGTATATTGAGAATCATAGTGTATTGGGTGTGATGTCGAGATGGAAGTATCACTCCAGTCATAGTGGAGATGATGATCACGTAGGATACGGTACTGGTGCTCTTATGTACTGCAGTCATCGGGATAATATGACTAGGTCATGATTATCCGATATAGAGACTAGTTACCAGAGATCTGATATGTGCTTCGTACGGGGCAAACACATTTCCAGCCTCAGGCCTTGCATGTGACATCTGATACTGGATCGAAATATGTAATACTACGTATACTACGCCTGATATAGATCACATATTCCTGTAAGGATATTTCTGGAGAATTGGGTAGGCATGGCGCTGTTTGCTAGAAGCCAACCTTGTCTTGTAAATCGGTATAAACGTAGTACTACGTACTTACGTGTTCGGATAGTCCAACGACCGGATTTACTGCCAACATATCCGGGGATCTCATGGGTCGCTTCCCAAAGATTCACCGATGACGTATGACTCGCACTTTATTAATCTGGGATTAATTTGCTGAGAGAGAAAATTAAGCTGGGATTAATTACGGATATATTTTATCTGGGATAAAATATTATTAAATAGAGAGAATGATTAATTTGGAATTAATCGATAAAATAATATATTCGATATATTATACGAAATTGGATTTCGACGAGGAATTAAATTTAGAATTAATTCGGGCGAACGAGTTAATTTAGAATTAATTCGTAAGCGACGTGAATAATGATTTTGCTAGGCATAATTATTTAATTACGTCGCAACGAAAAAATCGTTAATTTGGAATTAGCGAACCCGAGCCCGAGAGTGTTTGCGGACGCACTCACATTTCGAATTCAAGTGCGGCCCACAAGTCACATCTAGCGTCAGATCACTAATCAATCGATTGATGTGATGTCTAGTCACTTTGAGTGATTTGACAACTTGTCATGAGTGATGTGAATAGTGATGGAAGTGGTTGGCTTTAATTGCCTTGACTTTTTGGAAAAGCAAAATGGTATATCTTTATTTGATTTTTTGAAAATCAAATAAGTGTATTAGATACACATTTTTTTTAACCAACTAAAACAACTCTCTCTCACTTCTTCTCTTCTCTCCTTCTCGCCCAGGGGCAGTTTTTTCTTCCTTCTCTTTCTGGTTTCACCGTGAGATTGAAGGAGAAGCTAGGTGATTTTTACGGTAAAAAATTACCGAGTGCTAGCACGCTTTAGAGTGTTGCGAAGGTGATATGGAACCGCACTTGTGAGCTTGGAATAACCACCCAAAAGCTTGGAGCTTGGAGGACCTAAAGCCGAAAATGGAGGAGCCCAAAACCAGTAAATGCCGTGAGCTTCATGGAGTTCAAAGGGCATAAAAAGTTTTGTTCCTCACCGCATCGCCTCTACCGATCAATATAAGTATGTTTCTGCCATATTTCATTGTGTATTCACATGTGTTTCTTGCTTGATAATGATCATGGGATCCTTAGTGAAACCCAACAATGGTATATTGAGCCAATATTGAGCATGAAACTTCTTAGGGTTAAAATTGGGTAAAATCAATTTGAGCATGATTTGATGAAATTGTTTGATTGAGTATGCTTAAATGATGTTTAATTGAAGTTGTGCATGATCAATTTCATGAAATTTGATTGGATCAATTTTTCCCAAATTTATGAGACTTGGCCGAGAATGATGATGCCCTAATGTCTTGGTATTTTTTGTGTTTTTGATCATTGGATGAGTTGGAAAACAATTGGGTAATGTTGAATTGGATTTAATTGGATTGAATTCGAATCGGATATAAAAATACCCAAATTGTCGAGACTTTAAAGCATGTGAAATGAGTTGATTTTGATTAAAATGTGTTGGACATGTTTTGATGTTAATGAGCATAATTAATTGTAGAAATTTGTGTTTTGGAAATGTTAATTTGGGTAATTAATTATGGAATACATTTTGGTTAATTAGATTATAAAATTTGGAATTTTGATAATTTAATTAATTGGGCCTATTTTGGAAATTGGGCTTTAAAAGTTGTAATTGGGCTTGGTTGTACCAAGATAGGTTTAGGCTAAATTGGTTGGATCCAATTGGGCCCAAAACCATATCCATAAAGTCCAATTATGACTAATGGACCTTAATATATTAATTGGGCCTAATGGGCCTAAATTGGTTTCTAGGAAAATAAGGGTGATTCCTTTAAATGGGCTTTAGTCTTTGGGTTTGACCTAAGTTGACCAAAAGTCAATGCCTTGATAAATTAATTAAAAGCCCATTGGACTTTAAATTAAATTGACATTGGATGTTAATCTGGCTTTGAGACCCGTAACGATTAGATTTGGAATCTAAGTCGTAAAGGTACATTAAAAGTGTGAATATTTAATTTGGAATTAAATAAATGAATTAGTATTAAATACATATTAAATTGGATTTAATGTTGTAGTTTAATTTAATTCAAGAATTCGTACTTTGAGTACTTATTCGCAAAAATATTTTGACTCGAGCAAAATCAAATCGTTGTTTGAACATTGGATGGTCATTAATTATCAGATTAATTAATTGGATTAGATTTATTGATAACATGCTTGTGTGAATACATGGTTGCGATGCATGAATAATGTATATCGGATGGATATTAGATGGGTGGGGCAATTTTGGAAATTGTTGTAATAAATTTAGAATTTAATAATTGGACCTGCGTGTCCAGCCTATTACCTCCTTACTCTATGTATTTCTCTTCTCACCTATTCCCCTCAATGTAAATGAGGTTTCTTTAGAAGTGTTATGTAACGGGTAGAAATAATACTTGTGCTAGTTGGAGAGAGGAAAGAGAGAGATTTGTTCTGGGAACAATGTTTAAGTATCCATCCGCATATCATTGTTATTTATTTATATGCGCCTTATTATGTGTTTAGAATGCATGTTTAAGGGTGTATGATGATGAGACCTTAACAAAGATAATTAATTGGTTGCCAATTGCACGCGAAAAACCCTCAACATCATATTAAGCGTTTTTCCTTCCATTGAGTGATTCTTACTCAAGATCCAAGACTGGCATTGGTTTGTTGGCCAAAGTCAAGGCCTTTGTCCGTCGAGGATGTGTTTGAATCACGAAGGCTTTGTTCCATATCGGTGTCTTGTCCAAGTTGTGATTGTTGGCCAAAGTCAAGATCACTTCTTGTCCATCGACACTGATTACGAAGCTTTCCAAGTCAATGGGTTCCGCTTAACTGGGATCACTAAGTTTGTTGTGCCAAAGCCAAGGCTTAGTTGATTCAGAGGAAAAAGGTTAGGCAATATATTGGATATATGGCATATATAAGATATATGTTTCGGACTTGGATTTCCACCTACTGGATCTAGGAATTGGATGAGATCTAATTGATCTTAGAGATTTACCTAGTTAATTATCATACAATTTGTTGGCCAAAGTCAAGATTGTGTGTTATTTAACGGCATCCTAGCCCACTAGGAAACAAGGTTTCCTGAGTACTCCACAGAGGGTTAGAGGCTCGCAGAAAAATAGTGGGAGGCAAGTATTAAATTTGCAATATTAGTTTAGTAACTTGCCATACGCGTTCATTTCAAATTATTTCGTCAAATAAATTAATATATTAGTTGGACTAATATTTAACGTTGTTTTAATAAACAGTTGGACTGTATTCAAACTATTCAATTAATAGTTGATTTTATAATTGGATTATAGTAATCAATATAATTGAATTTAATCTATTAAATTATAGTTGATTATATAGTTAGACTATAGTAATCATTATAATAAATAGTACCTAAAATCGTTGATTAAATAGTTGGACTATTAGAATCAATATAATTGAAAGATTGGTGTTTAAAACATAATCTTGGGTGAAAATGTATTTAAACGACTTTAATTTTCAAATTGGGAATAAAAATCTTGATAGTCGTGAAAACAGAGAAGTTAATCTATTTGATAGAATAACATCTCGAGCCTAAGCCTGGAGTTAAGCAAATAGTAGAACATGATATTTGGAATATTCATGTAATGATAACTTTAGTGCTTAATCCATTAAGCTTGCCAAAATAGACTCCTTAATTTCTTAATCAAAACTAAGGATTAGATCCTTAAAGTATGATAATGAAATTGAAGGATCTTCATAGATCTATTTTTAGATCTTTGAAGTACTAAATTGCAATAGTAAACTCTTGGAGAGTTAATGGCTATACTCAAGGAGACAAAGCCAAAGTTTGCAATAAGGCAAGAAGCGCAAGGCGCATCTTATTTCGACATTCCGGAAGGCCAAGGCTTGGCCAAAGGCTTCTGGGGTGTGAGAAAAGGGCAAAGGCAAAATCATTATAATCTTTTGGGAAGACAAAGGACATATCCCAAAATGTCTGCCTAAATTGTGGCAAATGGGATCACGGAAGCGTGACTGCCGTATGGACAAGGCAGGCATGAAGGAATTGAAGACGGTGCAAGGCTCCGACTTCAAATATGTTCATAAATATATTCGCTGCTAGTATTACAATCAGATTTTAGATACTAAATGTGGTACATAAATATGTACTAGTGTGTAGTATCTGCTGATAAGCAGGATACTGACTTCAGTTGAGATTGATCTGCGAATTGAAAACGGGACAACTGTCGATGTTTTAACCGTAGACACCTAAGTTTAGGAACTACCCTTCGGGTGTGTACTTAAATTAGGAAACTGTTAGAATGTAACTAGTTTGACTAGATACATTATCTCTACATTAGAGTATAATCCGTTGCGGATATACCTTTATATTCTAGAACACTAAAGTGTTTTATTTTATAAAGATGATATTGAGATAAACACATTGGATGTGAATAACAGTATTTATATTTTGAATAGCTCAAACTGAGTAAATCAGTTGAAACTTAATTGTGGCATTGTTGTCTGGGACACAATTAACAAGACTCGTATATCCACACTTTCGAAGAGTGGGTACTAGGACAGATTTGATTCCATTCAAAAATGTCTACGAATCTAGTTTATTGGGCAAAGTGCCTAAAATACTATTTACTTGGTAAAAGTGTAAGTGCCACCGATCTGTTAGCCCTGGTTCATAGTGACGTAGGTGGGCCCATATCTAGCTAGGCTAGATGTGGATATGAATATTTCGTGACCTTTACGGATGTGGCATCGCGTTATGGTTATATGTTTCCTTTGAAACACAAATCAGAAACTTTTAGAGTTTCGACAAGAAAAAGACAAACAAAATCGGCTAAAGTGTAAAACGATCACGGTTAGACCATGATGAAAATACTTAAGCAATAAGTTTCTCTAATACTTGAAAGAGTATAGTATTCTTTCAATGAGGACTCCTCCCGGAACACATCAATCCTGACGGTGTGTCCGAAAAGAGTAACCGAATTTTGTTGGACATGATAAGTTTAATCATGAGTCGCTCTGAGCTACCATTTCCTTTAACGGATACGCATAAACAGTGCATAAATTATTTAGAATAAGGTTCCATAAAATCAGTTAGACAGACTTCATGTTAGATATGAACAGGAAAGAAACTGGGTTTTCTCATTCCTGATAATTTGGGTATGCTAGGCATAGGTTTGGATGATACCAAAATAAAACCCAAATCGGATAAATGCCTAAGTTGTAGGTTATCCTAGGGAAACCAAAGTATAGTACTTATACAACTCACAAGAGAACAATTTAATTGTTGCTCACCATGCAGTTTTCCTAGGAGGAATACCTATATGCAGTGGTAAGTGTTGGATAATATGACCCATAGCGTCACTATTTGTACAGATTATGGTGTTGTTGTACAAATTAACTATGTGACAAGGAAATTGCACTCTCATCATTAGTGATTAGATCACCATAGATATATAAATGATGAGAGGTCCCTGTGATTAGTTCCTGGACTGAGAATGATATGAGACAGTATCAGTCCCCGAAGGATTAATCATTAAATATCCCTAGCCGGAGTATTATCGAGACTGGACATCGATAATGCGGAATAGGCTAGTATTGCACTTGTGCGCGTTGTGAGGGCACAACGGCATAGTTCTCATATATATAAGTATCGGATACTTATGCAAGTGCGATATGAGGTCGTGTTTCACCGATGGTACGGGAAACAGCTTCGCTCTGGATAGACCCCTCGGAATCTCATTGGTATTATAATTATGTGTCTATGGGAGGCCGAAATCAAGGTAGGTGTGTATAGTCTTAACCTGAGACTTACATCGCTAATACTTACGATAATCGATAGACTTTGGTCTTGGTGTGCAGGGCTTTAGCCGGTTCTGTGTACACCACTTCTGGGTTTATCAGAAAGTCGTAGTGTATTGGGTGTGATGTCGAGACGGAAGTATCACTTCAGTCATAGTGGAGATGATGTCACGCAGGATACGGTACTAGTGCTCTTGAGTGATGCGCATCCAATCGGGATATTGTGACCAGGTCATGAATATCTGATTATAGAGACTATGTTACCAGACATCCGACATGTGCTTCAGACGGGGCAGACACTTATCCAGCCCCAGCCCTAGCACGTGACTATCCGATACTGGACCGATATACACAATACAATGGTATACTACGCTTGATACAGATCTTAATATTCTTAGATGAATATGACCGGAGAATTTGGTAGACATCGTGCTTTGCTAGGAGCCGACCTTGTCTCGTAAATCGGTAGAACGTAGTACTTGGTACGTACGTGATTCGGATACTCCGACGACCTTTTTACTGCCAAAATATCCGGGGATCTCATGGGTCGCTTCCCAAAGATTCACCGATGACGTATGACTCGCACTTTTAATTAATCTGAGATTAATTAGATGAGAGAGAAAATTAATCTGGGATTAATTACGGAGATATTTTATCTGGGATAAAATATCATTTAAAGAGAGAGAACGATTAATTTGGAATTAACCGATTAATTAATATATTCGATATATTAAAGGAAATTAGATTTCGACGCGGAATTGAAATTAGATTTTAATTCGGGTGAACGAGTTAATTTAGAATTAATTCGTTAGCGACGTGAATAGTGATTTTGCTAGGCGTAATCTTTTAATTGCGACGCAACGGAAAATTCGTTAATTTGGAATTAGCGAACCCGAGCCCGAGATTATTTGCGAGCGAATTCGCGTTTCGAATTCGAGTGCGGCACGCAAGTCAAATCAAGCGTCAAATCGCTAGTCGCATCAAGCGTCAAATCACTTGTCACTTGAGTGATGTGACTTGACAAGATTGATTGATGTGATTGATGGTGATTGATGGAAGTTGTTGAAGCATTAAGTGCTTGACTTTTTCCAAATGAAAAAGTTGTATTTGGTTTATTATTTTGGTTTTGGTCGTCCAGGGCTTTAACAGGTTATGTGTACGCCTCTTCTGGGTATATTGAGAATCGTAGTGTATTGGGTGTGATGTCGAGATGGAAGTATCACTCCAGTCATAGTGGAGATGATGATTACATCGGATACGGTACTGGTGCTCTTATGTACTGCAGTCATCGGGATAATATGACTAGGTCATGATTATCCGATATAGAGACTAGTTACCAGAGATCCGATATGTGCTTCGTACGGGGCAGACACATTTCCAGCCTCAGGCCTTGCACGTGACATCCGATACTGGATCGAAATACGCAATACTACGTATACTACGCCTGATATAGATCACATATTCCTGTAAGGATATTTCTGGAGAATTGGGTAGGCATGACGCTTCGCTATAAGCCAACATTGTCTTGTAAATCGGTATAAACGTAGTACTAGGTACTTACGTGTTCGGATAGTCCGACGACCGGATTTACTACCAATATATCCGGGGATCTCATGGGTCGCTTCCCAAAGATTCACCGATGACGTATGACTCGCACTTTATTAATCTGGGATTAATTAGATGAGAGTGAAAATTAATCTGGGATTAATTACGGATACATTTTATCTGGGATAAAATATTATTTAAATAGAGAAACGATTAATAAAATGGAATGAATCGATAACGTAATATATTCGATATATTATACGAAATTGGATTTCGATGCGGAATTAAATTTAGAATTTAATTCGGGCGAACGAGTTAATTTAGAATTAATTCGTAAGCGACGTGAATAATGATTTTGCTAGGCATAATTATTTAATTACGTCACAACGGAAAAATAGTTAATTTAGAATTAGCGAACCCGAGCCCGAGATTGTTTGCGGACGCACTCGCATTTCGAATTCAAGTGCGGCCCACAAGTAACATCGAGTGTCAGATCACTAATCAATCGATTGATGTGATGTCTAGTCACTTTGAGTGATTTGACAACTTGTCATTAGTGATGTGAATAGTGATGGAAGTGGTTGGCTTTAATTGCCATGACTTTTTGGAAAAGCAAAATGGTATATCTTTATTTGATTTTTTGAAAATCAAATAAGTGTATTAGATACACCTTTTTTTCAACCAACCAAAACAACTCTCTCTCACTTCTTCTCTTTTCTCATTCTCACCCAAGGGGCAGTTTTTTCTTCCTTCTCTTTCTGGTTTCACCGTGAGATTGAAGGAGAAGCTAGGTGACTTTTGCGGTAAAAAATTACCGAGTGCTAGCACGCTTTAGAGTCTTGCGAAGGTGATAGGGAACCGCACTTGTGAGCTTGGAATAACCACCCAAAAGCTTGGAGCTTGGAGGACCTAAAGTAGAAAATGGAGCCCAAAACCAGTAAATGTCGTGAGCTTCATGGAGTTCAAAGGGCATAAAAAGTTTTGTTCCTCACCGCATCGCCTCTACCGATCAATGTAAGTATGTTTCCGTCATATTTCATTGTGTATTCACATGTGTTTCTTGCTTGATAATGATCTTGGGATCCTTAGAGAAACCCAACACCTCGGGGTCAGCATCTCAATTGATTCATGTCAGCTTGGAAAGTGCTGAAAACATTGAAGAGTTGAAAGCACCCAGTATTGCAAGGTCCCTTTGATGGGATAAGAATCTTCTAAGTATAAGGGAAGAAGAGTCATAACTTCAGATTTATAGTGCAATCTTATAGGCCTGTTGATGTGCTCGAGCATCTATGTTCATACTTGGAACAAGGTCCCATAAAGGAATGGTTAGAGTTAATTTGGTTACATTTACCAAGTATTGGTTAAGGTTGATTATGTCGGTTCAACGTATTGCCAAGTGATAAGTGAAAGTTACCTCAGATCAGGTATTTACTCAATGTGTGCTTAGGTGTGGAAAAAATTGCGCAAATGTATAAAATTTTGTCTTCATTAAAACTTAAATTTGTACATTGGGCTCCCACATGATTACCTAAAAAAAGAATTATTACAATGAATAGGGGCCAGGTACACTTCTTGGAGGGGCAGAGTAAGCAACAGTGGAAGACGAGAGGCCATGATCTTCTTAAGTATGGGGCACCGTGGAGAAAGGGACTGAGTCAGGAATTGCTTAAGCTTCCTATTGAGTCATACCAAAGGCTTGTTCGAGGGAAATTTCCCCTCTAGAAACTCTTAAAATCATCTGAAGCACCCCGAAATCTAGGTCGTGTATACCATTTCAATCAATTCAATGGATTCTTCTAGTCATTCAATTTTGGCATCCACATTGTTGATCTCAAGATGGTCGAGGAGGTCGGTGTAGGACACAGAAACTGGACGACGCATGCTGTTCTAGGCTCGCAGCCTAGTTGGGAATACGGAGTAGTCCACGGGGGACTAAATCAGAGAATAATGGAGTCGCCACCCGTTGTGAACCGGGAAAATGATTCAAGGCTGCACTCACCCCTCGCAAGGGAAGACCTCAAACCGTTGGGTTCGGAATGGTCCCTTACTTATGTCGTTTGTAATAAATGGATTTGTGCAATATTAACCAAGTCTACTTAACATGCATAATGGTCAAAGTAGTCTAAATTCTTATCAAGCCTAAATCTAGGTCTGCATGCTTCAAAAGTAAACTTTCATAACAGCAAACACATGATATCACACATCAAACATGTTAAATAACTAATGATCTAAACATAGCATAACTTAAATTCCTAATACGAAAGGTAAATAACTAGGTCATGCTAAAAATAACACAACATTCTAATAGCCTAATCATGCTCAAATACAAGTTTGGATGAAATGAAATATGTGAATCCTTCAAGTGGTACGGGGCATTGTATCCCGAGTGCAAACCATAATACCGTCCATTCGGATTCGGCTATGGAATTTATGTCCGAGTTTCCATCCAATATACCACAAGAAAGAACACATATTTCATTCACCCGAAATCACATCATATACTAATTCATAATTCTCATGCGAAGAAAAGTAAACTACATGCTTTTCTAAGTTACTAATTTACATAACTTAAATTAAATAACATGCTAAACCAATTATTCATGCTAAACACATTTCCTAAGTCATTATTTCATGTGAACAAATTCCAACAACATGCTAATCTAATTATCCATGCTAGATATCACAAAATATATCTCCTAAATCATTATTTCATGTGAATAGATTCAATAATATAAACCCTCAGGTCTAACCTTTTGTGTCGTTCTTCGGAGGTGCATTATACGGCCGTCGGAAGGGCTAAGACACCACAATTTCACGGGTTCGCTGGTTCGACGTTTTGCTCACTGTTTCGCTGTTTCGTCCACTGTTTCCACTTTTTTTCGCTGCGATTTAAGTCTCCACACTTAGCTCACTGGTTTGCAGTGAATTATAGGTTGTTTTGGTGAATTTTGGGGGGTATTGGACTGCCGTTTGATCAGTTTCTCAAAGACTTTCAAGTGCAGTTTTTTATTCACTGTTTCAGTGATTTTGGGCCACTATTTTGAGGGCAATGAGTTGCTGTTTGGGCGTGATCAATGAGGGTTAAATGAGGTAGTTTGTGCACTGGTTTGAGGGGAAAATAAGGGTGATTTGGGCGCAAGTTTTTGGGCGTTGTAGAAGGCTGGTTGGGAGGCAGTGAAGGGCGTGAACTGTAGGCAAAATAAAGGGACTGGATGAAGGGCTAATTGGCGTGAATGATAGGCAGTGAAGGAGGAAGTTTGGCGTGCTTGTAGGGGGCTGAAATGGGAGCTATGTGTGTTGTTTGATGGGTAGTGAAGGAGGGGTTGCAGTGGGCGCGTTTGAGAGGCAGTGAGGGAGGGCTGAGTTGAGGGTAATAGGCGTGAATGATAGGGATGAATTGAGGGCTGACTTGGGCGTGTTTAAGGGCTATCTTTGTGAGGCTACTTGGGGGCAGTGAAGGGCGTGAGCTTTAGGGGAATTAAGGGGCTGGTTTGAAGGCTTGAGAGGAGAGATCTTTGTGTGCTATGGAAGTGCTTTCAAAGTGCTAAGTGTATCCTCAATATGTGCTAGCTCTTTGAAGTGAATGAGTGGTGGTTTATATAGGCAAATGGGAGAGGCATTAATGGGGTAGGTTTTTGTTGAAAAAAATGGGAAAGAGGATGCTAAGTCATGGGTGTGGGGTTAGTGAATTATTTAGTGGTTAGAGTGATTAGGGGCATTTTGTGATTTGTTGTTTGCTTTATTGAATTTGTGGATGTTTTTGTTGAATTTATTGGTGTATTTCACATGGGTGTGGGGGAGGAACCTTGACTTATTTGTTGAAAGGTGAGGTGAGTGGGGTTGTTTTGTTGAAAATGGGGGATAAGGTGGATTTGGTGTCAAATGTGTGGGGATAAGGTGGATTTGGTGTCAAATGAGTGAGGTATGCATGATAGAAGGGTAATTGTTGTTTGAATAGTGGATGGATGGGTGAAATTAGTGTGTTGGGCGTGGGCTTCATGGTTGGTGGGCTTGGTGTTTAGGTGAGTTTAGAGTGGTTTACGGGGATTTCGGGCCAAGGATATGCCTCGAAACGAAGATTTAACAAGCGAACTCCGAGCGAATTCAACGAATTAAAACCAATGATGTGTCAATTCTTGACCTCTCCTTTCCGACGACCATTTTTCATGACTTCCACGACTTAAAGGTAGTGCCTCCTTACGAGGCTCATCATCGGGTTGGTATGCAAAAATGCAATGCCTACAGTCGGCCTGTAAGTTTTTCAGCTTTTCTTGAGACTTGGCCAACTCAACCCTAGTCTTGTTCAGCTCATCTACAACCTTCTCAATATCGGCATCTTTCTCTTGAAATTTGCTCTCGGCCATAACGGCCCTGCCCAGGTGTAGTTTGAACTCCATCATCTTCGAAGTGGCCTCAGCTCGAGCCTCTTCCCTCTTATTTTTTATAATATCATAAGCTTAACGGAATGACCTGATTTCGGCTTTGGCCCCGTTCAGCTTTCTATTCAGTTTATGCTATCTCTCATTCAGTTGGCTTTGGAGCCTCTAGGCTTGACGACCCTCTAAAATAGTGCTTGCCAGCACGCTCATATTGGTGGCCAAAAGGTAGGCCAAATGTGCATTCAAAATTTGGTACAACTCATTAGTAAGTGAAAAATGTTATAAAATTAAAGAGAAAAAGTCAAGTTTTCAATAATTATCTTCGCTTGAAAGAATGTCATCGGGGGAGAGGCTATTGTAGTCCATAGCTTGATTGATATTTACGTGCCTAGCCAAGAAGTTGATTTTAGGAAGCATGTGGGCTATGCCTCCTCTCATATTTTCTGGGAAGTCCTCTACCCCCAGAATTGGAATTCCCTTTTTTTCCCGAGGAGGAAGCAACCATAGCCTTGCTCCTTCTGGCCCTGGCATTTTTTCCTAGGGGCCGCTCGGTACTTTCTTCAGAATTCTCACCCCAAACCTGATGGAGGCGTCTCTGGAGGGCTAGAGGGTAGGTGTTTGTGTTTAGTTTAGCGATGGAATGTTGGAGGTTTGGGTAGAAGAAGTGCGAGCATGCATCTGTGCTTTTTGTTTAGCAGCTGGGGGAATTGGTTTGGTGACTCGATGAAAGGCACTGCTTGACCCACCTCGGGTAGAATACATGGCCTCCATGGCAACTTGTAGAGGAGTTTGCTTCTTTCTAGACATGCCTGCAACAAAAATATATAAGTGTCAGATGATTAAGAAAGGTAAAGAAGTAGGCGGAAAGCTGTAAAGAAAGCATGACAAATAACAGTAGACAACAACCAAAAAGTTGACTAATGGGTCACTAATTACCAGTTTATCTGGACTGGGGTAGTGGAGTGCTGAGGGTGAGAGCCGATTCAGAAAAATAAGAAGGGTTAACGAGGTCCCTATAGTGACCTTCATTCTGGGATGCCATTTTAACCTAACCCTGGATCTCATGGAGGACTTTATGGGGATCGTCCCAGCAAGCTACAAATGGTTCAAGATTGTTAGTTAAAAGGCTAAAAACTCTAAGGGAAATGAAAGAAAGAAGAGGGAGGACGAGTTGTTACCTCCAACTCTGAAGACGTTTGGAACTGTGATGTCATCGCCCATGATTTGCCAGCATCTTCCCATGGCCCTTCGGCCTATAACCATTTGTCCTTGAAGTTTTTATTGGTAGTTGGGAGGTTTGAGATTATATGCGGGGTCCGGGAGTATGAAGAGAAATAATACCAACTCCTGTACTCTTTGGGGTTGGCAATCATTTTGTATAATCTTTTCAGCTCAAGGACAGATGGCTCTCCAAGACCAGCTTGGCTCCAAATCACGTAGAGTACCGCCCACACTCTCCATCTGTTTAAGTTGAGTTGACAAGAGGCCAAGTTTATCGCTGCTAGCATCCTTGCAAAGTACCCTTGTATAGGCAGACGTTGGCCATTTCGAAGAAAGCAGTCCTGATCGACCTCGAATATAGAAGAAGCTCCGTCCATATCCAGCTTTACAAAGTCTAGAGCGGGTGGGGTTGGCTCAGGTCAGGGCACCCATCTGCTGTTTGATTGGTTCTCCTCCTGAGAAGAGGTCGGCGTTGTATCATAGTCTTCAGACTCTTCTGACCCTGTGATGTGTACATTTAAAGGCTCTTCCTGGCCCGAGGCTGCTATAAGAGGCGAAAGGACTTTAATGGGAGTTGGGGAAGAAGACTGGAAGTCAAACATTCCTGCCAAGGAGTGACCTGAGGAGAACGGTTAGTTCAAAGTAACTTAGTTTAAATATACTCTTATGATTAGTAGAGCTGCATATGCACATTTACGGTTCTCTATGTCATTGTCTCTACCAAGTGACTAACCCTAAGAAACTCTAAATGCACTAACAGTGGCAAAATAGTAAATTTATAGACCTTACCAAAGCAAAAACATAAAAGAAAAAACCCTAAAACACACATGTTTTCTACCTGTAAACACAAACCCAGAAAAAACACTCGCATATCCACACTCGAACCCGAAACGCATACATTCAAAATAAAGATCCTAGATTGCCATTAACTCATAATAAAACACTGAAAGTACCATACAAATATCATCCAAGTTCATCAACATCATCACATACATCGACATAAATTAAGAAAATAATAGGGTAGGGAAATAACTTACTTTCTGTGTTAAAAGTTGGTGATGAGTCATGCTCAAGGTTATTGAAGGAGAACTGGAGTTGCAGAAGGTTGCTCGAAGATCTGGAACATTTGATTTTAGAAGATGGAGTGGTAAAGGGGATGAGTGAAGAGGAATGACCTTTAAATAAACTGCACAGGCTGATTTTAGTCGTCAGATCGAAGCAAGGATGAATCATTGATGATATGTATGAGGGAGATCTCTGCTGTTAAATTCAAATGAACGGCTTAGATTGAAGCCACAAGCTCAGTTGATCACAGCTGTTCGAGTTTTTGGCGTGCACATCACAGATGTGCAGCACATGGCATCTCAGGGAGATGAAGCATAAGATGAATTGATTGATGTGATGTGCATTTAAGAAAGACCATTATGCATTCATATCTTCCTATGGACGATTAAGAATCCCTAGGAAAACCTTTTAGTTGGCGTGCACATCACAGATGTGCAGCACATGGCATCTCAGGGAGATGAAGCATAAGATGAATTGATTGATGTGATGTGCATTTAAGAAAGACCATTATGCATTCATATCTTCCTATGGACGATTAAGAATCCCTAGGAAAACCTTTTAGTTGGCGATGAAAGAAACGCAATCACTATAAAAATAGAATCTTTGGTAATATACGTAGCAACCTGACCCGAGGAGAATGGCTATGGGAGCATTTACAAGGAGCCATAACCCGAGAACTTTGGCGCAGCCTGTACCACCATCATTTTTAAAGTTCCTAACATCAACTCACCAGTTCGTTGATACCGAGAACTATGAGACAGATGTTGAAGATGGTTTTTCACCTCGAGTAAATTCAAATATCAAGGAGGGGCAGATAAGGTTTGTACTTGGCCAAAAGAGAACAATAAATGTCCAATGGATTAGAAAGGCTGAAGTTAGACAGAGGGCCCGACCCCACTATGCAGAGGAGTTCTCCTGACGTCAGAACCTATTGATGATGAAGCAAGTAGGGACACCGACCCGATCTAAAGAGGGAATATCAACTTTGGCAACATTTGAACATTTACAGAAGCCGACCCAAGGTGCAGAGCTGAGACCACTAGATATTATGTACTTGAAAGTATATGACATATACCCTACTTGGAAGTTTGAGCTTCTAGAAGGTCGATGTGACGGAAGTAAGTCAACGGCTCTCATTGGGTAGAGTCTCTACCAGACAGAACAGTACCAGAGTGATTAAACAGTGGGTTGTCACATCAATAATGTGTGCAGCAGTGGATAAAATATTGAAGTGATGGGTTTTTACTGACAATGGATAGTTGAGTCAGTTGTCAAAATGACTGTTTGATGAGTAGTTATGGAAAAAGAGAATGGGGAAATGATGACAAAGTGACATAAGCTGACGTCATGGGTTGATGGAATAATGGATTTGGAAGCCTACATAAAAGGGTTGAAGCCGCAGATTCAAGGGTTAGAAAATTTCGCCTCTCACAACTTAAAGAGAAGCCAAAAGCCAAGAGACTAGTGATATAGAGAGAGAAGCTGGTCAGTTCCCTGTCATTTGAGAGAATTATATCAGGCTTATCATAAGACCTGAAATGTCCTATTTATAATCTTGTTTTTTCCCCACTTGTAGCTCAGGTCGGTCTTGACCCCGGTCAGGTAATAAAATACCTCATTTACTCCCGTGGACGTAGGTTGGAGCCATTTTTTTACCGAACCACGTAAATCTCTGTCTGTGATTTTCTTGTCTACTTTCTAAGTATGTTTTGGATCCCTATTAACCAAATAAATTCACTATTTGAATGAGATTTGTTCGAGGGTTGATTTCTCAAATTGCCCTTAAAATAAAAAACCGTCGTATGCATTGATAATTTTTGCAACAATTTTAGAATTGACCGGTTTTAAAATAATTTTCTTTAGCTATATACTCCAGTTCAAAACTTGGGAGGCATAGATGTTAAAAAATAAATTTAAATCTTACTCATCCTTAATTTTTAAGGAATTTTTTTGGGGGTTCCTTCGTTATTTTATTTTTCTTAAAATAGTCAAATTTAAGGATTTTAACTCAAACTGGCATTCCAACTACAAGATCACAAGACAAACAATAAGTTGCTTACTGACGGGAGCTACTTAGCATATGCCTATTATATTGAGTTTGTTTGTTTTTTTAGGCTAAAATTTGAATAAGTCTGAATTTAGTTTAAATCTAAATAGGTCTGAATAAAAATATCTTTAAAATATGTTTATTTTATTTTTTTAAACATTTGAATAAAAATATAAGTTGTTTGTTTTTCTAAATGAAAAACATCTGAAATAAGTTATTTTGGCATTTATGTCCTTATAAATACGATATATAATTGTTATTGTTTTATAAATTAAATAATTGAAAAGTATAATTAAAATATTATTATATATATAGATATATGTGTATATATATTATTGACGGCTGATTTTCGTTTCAGGGGTAAATCGGTAAACTTACTCCTCGAACAATCCTCTATCGACTATGAATTTGTTTGGTTTGGGGATCAAATACAAACTTAGCGAAAAATGAGAAAAACACACAGACAAAATATAGGGTTTAACATGATTCAGCGGAATGGATCCAACCTACGTCCACAGGCACAAGGGAAAGGGAAGTTTTTATAACGTGGTCGGGTATGACCGACCTGCCTATCTTTTGCTTACAAAAGGCTTTTTACTCTCTTTTACAAGTGCGAAATAAAATTAGCTCAACTCTTACAATGAATTATTGATCCTTTATATTGTACATCTGAATCTACTGGTCCAGCACCTTTGAAATCATCTCATGTAATATGTCATCATTGTTGTAGCAACTCTCTTTAACTTCCTACAATTTGGCCAATCAGAACACTTCCTTTTTCTATCTTTACACCGACCTATGGCGGCCTATGGCGGCTCTGCTCTACCACCTACCTGTCACTGCACCGGCCTATGACGGAGTATAGTGGCTCTGCTCTGTAACCTACGTGTCACATCAGAACTTTTGGAGAGTGCAAGTCCCCATATAGGGCTTACATCACTTAGACTTGATCATATCGTTACTGCCCTGCTAAGTTGTTAGGTCGGGTCGGGTCTGAGCCCTTTATTCTCATTCGCTTCTCTGTACAGCTTTACACCTCGGGTCGGGTATCAAGTGGAGACCAATCCTTATCTATTCCCTGGACATGACGACCCCGCCTCTATGGCCTGGGCCCCTAGGTCTTGGACATGGAAATCTCTTTTATACTTATCTTACTTCGTTACGGATCCTAGGGCCCAAAAATCACCATCAATATATGTCCCTTAGTTCTTGGTATCAATGAGTTTGTGAGTTGATGTTAGGAACTACAATGGTGGGGTGGGTTCATTCTGGTCCTTGGGTTAGGATCTCGCCTTCAAGCAAACTGTCTCATCCTCAGGCTTGAGCCTCGTCACCTCATATACCATGATTGCTTCATTAAATGCTAACCTTGATTTTTTAAACCTTCCCTTGGGAGTTGAAACACCATCATTGCCTTCTTGAATGCCCATCATTTCATTCAAAGAGACCTGCCCTTCTGTATTCTCGAGATGCCAAAAGTCGTGCATCCATGGCCTACGTGCCCAAACTGAATGTAACCGGATAGTCATGAGCCAACTGAAAGTTTGCCTCAATCTTGCACGTCCATTCGAAAATCAAATGGCTAAATCCATGTCACATGTGGCGTTGATCGGAGCCATATACTTCAATCCAATGGTCTGGATCAACCCGAGCTGCCTACATAAGAAGTCATTGTATGTTATTTCTCTCTTTCTGTATATTCTTATTCCCCAAAACAAACTAAGTGTCTCATTTCGAGTTCTGCAACTCTAGATTTTCAACACGCCGTGAAGTTCATCAATATTTTCTTCATTAAACGAGTAAGTTTCTCCACCAAGCTCCCTTCTATTCCTTCATATTTTTCTGTATATCTAGGCTGCTTTGGTTGTTTACTCATGTGCTCTATTTTTTAGGGTTTACTATAATAATGGTGGTGTGAGTGTGGGTTTGCTCATATAGATGCATGTTTGCGTATAAATATTCTGAGTTTTTGTGTTTATGAGGCATGTGCTTCCAGGTTTTTTGGTTGTATTTCTTTGTTAGTTCTGAAAAATTTAAAGTTCTAACATTGTTATGACATTTAGAGCTTTTCTAGGGTTTAATGATTAGTATGGAAGATGATAACAAAAACACTAACATGTTCCACTAACAATTCCCCATCATGTCATGTCTTGCTAGGAATGTCTTACTCTGAGTCCTCTTCTCCCCCCACTCCATTTAAAATGAGGCCTTCCGACGTGCCAATTTTACCCGAGGTGGTGCATAATTCTGGGTCAGAAAGTCCTGATGACTATGACACCACATTGACCGCTTTTGAAGAAGAGAGACAAGATTACCAATATAGAGTTGTCCGACCCGAACCTCAACGCCCCGAGCTCAACTTTGAAGGTATAGATATGGATCGGGCCTCATCGATAACTGAATATGATCTGCAGGAGGTGAGAGAGAGATTCAGTGTTCCCGATGAGATCGATCTTCAGGTCCCTGATGAAGATGATCTAGCGAACCATCCCGAAAGAGGTCGGGTAGTGTTGTGCAGGGCATTCTTCGATATGGTGTTATACCTACCCAAAAATGCTGTCTAGCATGAACCTAGCCCCGTGCCAGTTGAACTTGAACAGGTAGATGGTGTTGGCCGACCTCCATGTGATATGGAGGCGGGCCGGATTAGGAGAACCGGACTTCTGTGAACTGCAGAGGTTATACCAAATGAATGCCAACCCGAAAGAAAACAAGGGTTGGTATTATCTTTCATCTCATGCTGGGGTCGACCAGTTGATTACCCATCTTCCAGCCACAAATAAAAACTTTACGGACAATTGATTCTAGGCCCCAGGCCCTTAGGGAATGCTCTGGTGGGAAGATAATGAAGGCATAGTAGTTCCCAATATTTTGCTGGTGGGAGGTAACAACTCGACCTTGTCTCTTACTTTGAACTGCCTGTACTTCCATCTAACTCTTACGAATCTTGCAGCCTGTGGGGGGACATCCCAAAAGTTCACCATTTAAACCGGGCCAGGATAAAGAAAGCCTATGAATACGGAGATCATTACCGTAATCTCGTTGACCCTTTGGCACTGGCCGACTTAGGTCTCATCCCAAGCTCTGCACCATCCCAGTCAATAAAGTCTGGTAGGCTCTAACCGACCCACTAACTCCATATTTTTCCGCTTGTTGTCTGTCTGATGTTGTTTTTCCCTTTCCTTTTTTATGCTTAACATTTCTTCTTTATTTGTCTAGTCAAATGGACCATGCCATGATAGTCCAGGAGCTGGCCAAGGCTGCTCGGGGGAAGTCCAAAGCTGCTCGAGGCAAAGTTACCACACCCATTCCTCCCGAGGTCAAGAGGAAGGCTACACATTCTGCTTCCTCATCTGTCGGGCCCTCGAGTGCTCCTTGGGCCGTCCCAAAATCGATCTCTTCAACCCAACCGCCTACTTCCCCTCAACCGATTTCAACTTGTGGGTGCACCTCATGCCCCACAAGCCATGCCAACAACTCCGTGACCCCAAAAATGATGATCCCACCAGATTGGGGGTGAAGATATCGATGAGCCTCCGAAGAATACCCCCAAGAAAAAAACATTGGGTCGTAAAGGTAAGGGCTCGACTGCCCCCACTTATTCTGATGAAAGCATCCCAATGCTCGGGGCTGATGACCGTCCTGAGAGGGTGAGAGATCAAATGACCCACCTCCTCCTAGCCTTCAATCATATGGCCAAAGTGGTCGGGTTGGAGAAAGCTAAAAAGTTCGAAGAGCTTTCTCCTAAGGAAGTTGTCGACAAACTTGTGACTTCCATGTGCAGTAACCAAACCTTCTCTCAAATGGCTTGCTCATTTATTCTTCCGTTCTGACCTCAAATTTTGTGTGCAGATGGCCTACCTCATGGCCATAAACCGGGATCTGATAATCAACACTCTCTCTGAGAGGGGTCAGGCCCAAAGACTTCAAAGTTGCCCGAACGAGCGGGAGTAGAAGTTGTCTAAGTATTTAGAAACGGCCAAAACTGAGATTGAAGGGCTCAAGATGGAGAACCACGGTCTCAAGCAATCCGCGATAGATGCCCAGACTGAGGCAGACGCCCTTCATAGGGCCTCAGGATTTATAAAGAAGGATAATGATGATGCAAAGGCCGAGGCCACCCGCATGAGCGATTAGGTCAAATCTCTGAAGTGGCAGCTTGCCTCCTCTGCGAAGCAACTGAAGGAAAATTCAGTGCAACTTGACAAATCTTATGAAAATTTGAGGAGAATGGAGGCCGATGAGCTTGGTCAGGTGGAGGCCTCTAAAGTGGAGGCAAAAATTGAAGGGCTAGAAAATTACGTCGGGATATTCGAAGTGCTCCAGCCCGACATGAATTTAGACATGGTTCGAAAAGTGATGAAGGCGTACAAGGGGGAAGTTTCTCTATAAGAGGCCTTCTGTGACTTCTATGAAGACATAGAGGATGGCCAAGATCCTGATGTTGGCCAAGATCCCGAGCCTATTTCCATTATGCTTCCCGAAGCAGTACCTGAACTTTCCTTCCTTGTTGAACCGAACGAAGAAACCTCTGGTCCATCCTCTACTGTTGTTGATCCCAAAATACCAGTCCATGCCCTTGACCTTGCTCCTGAGCCCGATCTATCCACTGTTGAACCCCTCGAGCCTGTCATTGAACCTGACCAGCATACCGCTGAACCCGAGCAGCTTGCTCCTTAACCTTAGTCTTTTGTTCTTGTATGCACTTTTGTATGGCTGATCCCAAGAGGGCCCTTTTGTAACAGACAATTAATAAACTCGTGAATGGATTTTACTTTACACTTTTCTTTATTCTTCTATTTGTTGCACGTCTGAGAAAGCTCCGAGGTCCGACTCATTTTCTTCAACACTTAGCCAATTTTTTCAAAATACAACTCATTCATTCCCTTAAGGGATCATACCACATGCAAACTCTGATACCCGAGCTTCATGAGAGTTCCTTTCAGGGATACTTAATAGATTCCTTATTCCTCTTAAATTTATGGGCCTTCAACAGTCGACCATGTAAAAAATCTCAACAAGGCCTCGGTAGGACGTGACCTGACCCCAATCCAATAACTAACACTTGGCTATGAGGGAATGCTCCTTCCTTGTGCCATTAAACATAATGAGGCCTCGGTGGGACGTAAACCGACCCCGATCCATAATAATGACCATTTGGCCACAAGGGAATGTTCTCTCATTGTGACAATCAGTACTTGGTCATAGGTGAAAAACTCTGACCTCATGCCAAAAAAACATGATGAGGCCTCGGTAGGACATAACCAGACCTCGAGCCATAATAATGAACATTTGGTCATAATGGAATGTTCTCTCCTTATGTCAATCAGCACTTGGCCATATGGAAGATACTCCTACCCCATGCCAAAAAAATTTATGAGGCCTCGGTGGGACATAACCCAACCCCGAACCATAATAATGAACATTTGGCCACAAGGGAATGTTCTCTCCTTATGTCAATCAGCACTTGGCCATAGTGGGAGAAGCTCTGACCCTATGCCAAAAAATATAATGAGGCCTCGGTGGGACATAACCCGACCCCGATCCATAATAATGAACATTTGGCCATAAAAGAATGTTCCATCATTGTGCCAATCAGAATTTGGCCATATGGGAGAAACTCCGACCTATGCCGAAAAATATGATGAGGCCTCGGTGGGACATAACCCGACCCCGAACCATAATAATGAACATTTGGCCACAAGGGAATGATCTGTCTTTGTGCCAATTAGCACTTAGCCATAGGGGAGAAACTCCGACCTCATGCCAAAAAACATGATGAGACCTCGGTGGGACATAACCCGACCCCAAGCCATAATAATGAACATTTGGCCACAAGAGAATATTTGATCTTTATGCCAATCAGCACTTGGCCATATGGGAGAAACTCCGACCCCATGCCAAAATATATGATGAGACCTCGGTGGGACATAACCCAACCTCGAGCCATAATAATGAACATTTAGTCACATGGGAAAGTTTCCTTCTTGTGCCAAAAATACACGGCCTCGGCGGAATGAATTTAGCCGTGAGCCATCATAATATATCAAGACTTAATCGCGATGGAAGATTTTCAACCTCTGGCGCTCTATGGAGGCTAGTTAACGGCGTCCCGCACCAAGCCCTCTATTAACTCTAAAAGAAAAAATAAAGACAAGATAGATACCACAGAGGTGACTTATCACATACCTCATACAGATGCAAAATAATAAATAAGGGAGCCCGAGGTAGCGTCCTACCCCATTCTACCCATAATAATAATTTTAAACCTCACAGTTCAACGTCTCGGAGAACCGAGCTACGGATCGAGGGGCGGCCAACTCTTTGAGGGTCGTTATAAGAGAGACTTTATTGAAAGTATCTCATTAGCACCTCAGCATTCCAAGGCTTCTTGATATGGACATCTCTGGCCATCTGCTTTAGGTGATAGGTGCCCAACCCGATGTTAACATACTCACTGAGGTGGCCATTTTTTATCATGTCTTCCACCTGCTCCCTAAGGTACTTGCATCCATTCGTGGCATGTCCCCTTATATTATGGTGAAAACAATAAGCCATGTTGTTTCTCTTCTCATTTGGAAACTTCCTCGGATCGGGCTTAGTCAATAGACCTTTATCCTGGATCTCCTGAACTATCTACGCTAGAGACCGGTTGAGGGCAGTATACATCGCGTCCCCTGTAATCTTGAGCTCCTGCTGGGTAGGTCCTGGTCTTTTCCTTTTCTTAGTCATTTGCTCTCTCTCTGCAGCGGCCATGCTCTTACTACTGGCGATATCCTTCCTTCTTCGACTAGGCTCTGCCTGCGTCTGCACTCCTGACGTTATTTCTTCCAACTTTTCAATTCTCTCTATCATGGTCTGTATGAAGGCTCGAGCTCTCCCTTTCAATCTGCAAGTTCCCATCCATTCTCTTCATCCACCTCTTCACCATAGCCTCTCAAGATATATGGTTCTTGTCTTCTGCCATCGCCTTAGTACGTCTGCTGCTTTTTGTACTGTTCCTCACAGACAGCGCCAACTGTTGACGGTTGATTTTCATTCCAGGGGAAAATTGGTAAACTTACTCCTCGAACAATCTTCCATCAGTTGTGAATTTATTTGGTTTGGGGACCAAATACAAACTTAGCGAAAGATGAGAAAAACACACAGACAAAACAAAGGGTTTAACTTTGTTCGGCGGAATGGATTCAACCTACGTCTACGGGCACAAGGGAAAATGAAGTTTTTATAACGTGATAGGGTATGACCGACTTGCCTATCTCTTGCTTACAAAATGTTTTTTTGCTCTCTTTTACAAGTGCGAAATAAAATTAGCTCGGCCTTTACAATGAATTCTCGATCCCTTATATAATGCATCTAAATCAACTTGTCCATCGCTTATGACATCAGCTCATGTCACATGTCATCATTGCAATAGCAACTCTCATTAGCTTCTCACAATTTGGCCAATCAAAACACTTCTTTTTTCTGTCTCTGTACCGACCTATGGCGACCTATGGTGGCTCTGCTCTGCCACCTACCTGTCTTTGTACTGGCTTATGGCGGCTCTACTTTGCCACCAACCTATCACATCAGACCTTTTGGAGAGTGCAAGTCCCCATTTAAGGCTACGTCACTTAGACTTGATCATTTCATTACTATTTCGCCCCGCCCTACCAAGTCGGGCAACTGAAACAATAGCCATCATGCACTGGTGAGCGGTCAGGTCAGGTCGAGTATGAGGCCTTTAGAAGCAACAACTTGTGTGGATGATTGGACTCGAGCTGATCTGAGACAATAAGAAGATGCCCCCGATGATTTTGAAGACTTGTTCGATAATGCATCTGTAACAACAAGTGCAAGCGAAACCGCATCTGAAGGATCAACTGATAATGATGATTGATAATTACAAAATTATAAATTTCCAAAGGGAAAATATCTTAAAATTGTAATGGAACTACGTGAGCTTTGATTCCTCTCACCCCTGGAGGATACACAGGCAACTTAAATTTTTTTAAAATTTAAGTTCAAGCTGTTCAATTTAATAATTTTATTTATTTATTAAATTAATCTAATTTATTTTAATTTATTTTTGAAATTTAAAAAAAAAAAGTTTGAACCGAACCGGAACCGACTGGTTCGGTTAACGGTTCCGATTCCACTTAAGTGTGGAACCGGAACCGAACTGGTTAATTTCGGTTTGGTTCCGGTTCCACACTTGTGGAACCGGGAACCGGCCGGTTCGATTTCGAACCGGAACCGAACCGCCGGCCAGGTCTAAATCCAAAGGATCTCCTCAGAGCTCAAAGAAGATCATTTAACCAAGTCAACCAGGTTCCTAACATCTGAGTCCACTATTAAATGAGTCAAACCCATTTGACGAGCACGCATAAGACCCAGTCCAATTGCCTAAGCTTCAGCGATCTCAACATCTCCCAAAAACTTTACCTATTCAGTCACTAAATCAACTGTATTCCCTTGATAGTCTCTGAAAATAGCACAGAGGCCAACTAGGTTGTTCTTTACAATTATCCCCGCATCAACATGGACCTTAATACAATGTTTAGGAGGAGGGTTCCACCTGGTGCTGTCAAGCTGTGCATCTTTAAACTTAATCCGAGAAGCT
The DNA here is from genome assembly GCA_019454045.1 of Zanthoxylum bungeanum. Lineage (NCBI taxonomy): Eukaryota > Viridiplantae > Streptophyta > Magnoliopsida > Sapindales > Rutaceae > Zanthoxylum > Zanthoxylum bungeanum. The sequence continues at coordinate 95,959 of SKCR01047045.1, read as the reverse complement.
TGAATCTTTAGAACATCTGCAGACTGGCATACATTATCATCCTTGGCCAAGATTTAGTGAATATCAAAGGGAGTGTGTTGAAACAATAAACTATTTCTAGCACCCCAGATGGTCTACATAATAGCAATCACATACCTGAATTCTGAGTGTCCAGAAAAAAAAATTGATAATCTGTATAAGCGAGCCATATATAAAGTTCTAAACCTAAAAATTCGCAATTAGCCTAGGTTCTGACCCTATGCAGAATTACTAATAATAAACAGGACAAGTCCTGATTACTGTAACTATGTAATATTAACAGGCAATAACAATGTCAGCCAACAATCATAATATGCTACAAATGTAAAAACAATAACAATAAATTATAGTAGCAAATATAAATCAAACACATAAAATCAACACAAGTAATTTTGGTGACGAAGTGGAAAACTCCTGCGAGTAAAAATCCACTCCGGGTATATCGGCTACCAGCCCAATCCACTATATAGAGAATAACTTACAGTGATGGTCTAGACCTATGGTGGCAACTCCACAGACTCAAGTACCTCAATACTGCAAGAACTCAAGGTAACTCCTCAAGCCCGCGACCCACGGTTTTCTTCAGAACCTCTGAAGTCTCTGAGTAGATTGTATCACCTCTAATGCCGAAACTCCGACTACCAAACTTCCTCCTAAAGAACTCTGAAAGATTAGGAATTTTGGGTTAAGTTGTGTTGAAGGTTTATCAAAGAGGATTCACACCATTAATGTAGAAGACATGAAGATGAAGAAGTCTTCAATGATGGAATCAAGAAGGTTGAAAGCTTTGAGAGATTTTGGCTCAAGAAAAATATGCTTCAACTGTTGGGGATGGCGGCTACATGTGATATTTATAGGTATGGTGAAAAGCTAGGGTTTTTCAAGGTGAAAAGGCATAAAAACGCGTTCAGATCGCAGTCGCATTCGAATGTTTACTCGAACGCAACACGAACACGCACCTACTGGAAAGACTCATTCGAACCCCACTCGAATGCACATCGAATGGATACACTCTGGAATGTCCCCGTTCGAACCCAACAAGAACGTGCCTCGAACGTTTGCTCTCTGGGATGATCCCGTTGGAACCAAATGGAGAACGTGTCACTAATGCCACACGTTCGAACCAAATAACATCGCAGCACTAATGCCAATTGTTCGAATACTGCAACGAACGCACCATGAACGTATGTCTGATGCACAACAGCCAAAAACCAGTCCAATTGCACAAAGATCTTCATGATAAATTACAACTCAATTGAACTCGTTTTGTCACGGGCATTGCCAATAAAAATGGAACTAACAAAACCAAGCTGCCAAAAGATGAAATTTTCCAGCAAGCCTTCGAAAGCTTACAGGCAAAGAGAGCGTGAAGAGTAGTTTCCTTATCCCTGCCACATCTATAACAAACTGCATAAGAAAAGATTTTTCTAGAGGCAAGAGATTATCTGCGGTTGGCAATAGACCATGAATGCTTCTCCAGAGGAAAATTTTGAATTTAGAAAGGAGATCCATTGACCATACTCTTTGCCAAAAGCTGGACTCATTTGCATAATTGCTAGCAACATCTCTGTTTTTAATTGCTCTCATAAATCTTGATATGATCATCATTTCCCACCCTCTATCTCAGCCTTTTTTCTAATAAGTTTCTCCCCCAACGAATGCTTTTCTAAGAGAAAGAAACATTATGACCCCTTTTGGCTGCGAGGAAGTTATCCTCTTTGAAGTATCTAGCCTTAAGCACTCTTGCCACCAAAGACTTTGGATATTGAATAATCTTCCATCTCTGTTTAGCCAAAAAGGCTTGGTTAAAACATTCAAAATTCCTGAACCCTAAACCGCCAGAATTGGCTTAGTCTATCCCAGCAAGTCCAATGAATTTTTTTACCATCATCATTTGTTCCCCACCAATAGGCATTTAATCTCATATGAATTTCCTCACACAAACTGACTGGGATTCTGAATACACTCATACTGTAGGTGGGAATGGCTTGGACAATTGCCTTGATCGATACCTCCTTACCTCCAGTAGAAAAGAATTTGTGCTGCCAATGCTTGAGTTTGCCAAAGGCTTTCAATTTCAGATCACTAAAAACTCTTCTTTTATTATGGCCAATGATAGATGGTAGACCAAGATATTTCCCGTGACTAATGTTCTTATTGAGACTAAAAATGGCCATTAAATCTTCACTGGTGTGTTTGTCCGTGTCGGGCTTGAAAGATAGATGAATTCTCAAAGTTGAAAAATTATCCAGAAGCATCAATATAAATATCAAAGAATTGTTTTAGGTTGTAGCATTCCTTAACTGAGGCCCCTGAAAACACCAGACTATCATCTGTAAACATAAGGTGTGAAACAGTCCGATCTCTTCCAAATATCAGCCCCGAAAATTGCTTATTCTGCTTGTTATAAATGTTAGAAAATAACATTTAGAAAATATTAATGGGAAATATGTGTTACACCCATGATGGTAATATTTTTGGAGGGCTTAGAGGAAGTCATTAAGTTACCGAATATATGTGATTAAATAGTAACCAAAACATCCAAATGCATGTGATTACATAGTAATCAATGCTTGTTTCTAAGTGCATGTGAATGAATAGGAAGCCATGCATGTGATGGTATAGTAACTTGACTTCACCTCCTATAAGTATGAGCATTTTCTCATTGAGATAAACAATCAATTAAGTATGATTAATGACATTTTTACAAGAAGTAAGGTATGCAATTGTGTTGTGGAATACATAGATTTATTTCAATATATTTGTGAATAAATCTGGGACTAGTAATACATGTATAATTAGATCCTAAATGGACCATTATGGATTTATTCCATGAAAATATTAGGGATGATGTTTCCTTATATTGGTATGAGAGCTTTAATAAATGTATTCTAGTTAAATTGCACACAAAAAGCATGATCACGCATGAAAAATGAAGAAAATGCATTATGTTTTTAATTTTACAAAAATGATTTTCTTCCAAATTTGAACCTTAATATCTTATTGTAAAAAATTGATAATGGCATTTTCTAAGATGATTTGAAAATTAGGACATGTAATCTTTAATTCGGTATATCATTTGCTTAATTTGGATTAAAATTGAGAAATAAATGAACCCTAGAAATTGGCTAGTAGAACCTGCTTTTACCCAGAAAAATACTCTCAGATTAGTAAAAAGATATGTCATCCACTATTTAGGAATCCAGACGACATTTCATCCGAAATTTGTACGAAAAATCTGAAATTCTCTGCAAGCAATACAACAACCAAACTCTATATTCCCAAGAGGTGTGTGAATTGGGTTACTGTCTAATAATGCGGAATTTAAAATTGGATTAAATATTATATATCAAGCATGACAAATGTAATGGATGTAGGATCAGACTCGCTCTGATACCATTTTTATTGGAGTTTTCTCAAAGGCGCATACGGAAGCATGGTTCAGGTGAAATTGTAACTTTAAAAACTTTTAAACTTACCAAATAAATTATTCAATTTCCAATATGAATAATTCATTCATATTTCACCCAAACATATTATATATTTTTTTTTATCAAATAACAATATAAATAATTTAAAAACATTGCGAAACTTTTACGAAAATATTTTTCCCCAAAATGGCATAAAACGTGTTTTTGCCCGAACCGACCAACCAATACATATCGGGACTGCCCAAGTCAGCCCCAATAGTACTTGGGCAATTCATGGGCTGCCCAAACAGTGACCAATTCACTGTTTGGACAGCGGACACTCGGTAAGCCAAAAACTCACCCGGTAACACCATTTTTCACAATTTTCGCATATTTCAACTCCGAAATAATTTCTGGCAATTGTTCCAATGCCCAAAACACATCCAATACATTTATACAACATACTTTTCATCACCAAAATCACAAAAATTCCAGATCTGATTTGGTAACCAAAATTATCATTTTTCTTGCTTTAAATCCAATTTTCTCAACATTAATCATATTAATACTTACACCAACTAAAGTTACCATAAATGAAGAACTCAAGAACAATTCTAGGAGTTACAAGAGTGGTCATAACACTCTAGAATGGCAACAAGTCATCAAATGACAAAATTGAATTAATATTACACTAATATTACTCAATCTTACTTCACACATGCATCTAGCCTCCAAATCCATCATCCAAATCAAAAAGCCCCAAATCTAAGAAACGAAGAAACCCTAAAACTATTCTAGATGTTCAAGAACAAGAAAAAATCTTTCTAAGTTTAAGATGATTGAAGATTACCTCAAAATCTCCTAATTTCCTTAAACTTTCTTCTTGATTTCTTCACTTTCTTCCTTGTTTCTTCAAATAAATTTTTGGGAGCTTTCTTCTTTGATTGATTTGGTCATGGATTCCTCTTAATAAGAAAACATTTTTTTTTCACTTTAAATAATGGTCATGACCGACTTTAAGGGGGAAGGGTATTTTGGTCATTTTGTTTTATTTAATCTAATTAACTAATAATAAGCTTTAAGTTAACAAATCCAATTTGTATACTTCAAGCTTAAAAGAATCATGCCACATGTAACCAATAATAATCAAACATATTGCATAACGATTATGTAATATTGATATAATTTAATTATCTAGATATCTAATATTTAAAACACCTAAATAATTCATTAATGCGATTATTATTATTATATATATTTTATTTACATTAAATAAAAAATACATATATTAATGACATGTGTCAATGTCTCATTTGATAATTAATTAATATGTATCAAATCAAATTTTATATCAAATACAAATACACATTAATTTTATATCGAATTAACTCATTTAATCTGGTGAAGTATTATGAATAATCAATACTATTCATAACACGTTGCCCAAGTGCTCAACGAGTACACTTCATATTGTGGGAATCTCAAAGTTTAGGTTTATCTTTCACAAAATCAAATTTCGTGTCCATAATTCACCCACTCATAAATTATGACGACCACTAATAATCTCGCAAAATTATAAAAATCGAGGTCATTGCATACGTATAATCTCTCTGTCACAGGCTATCAATATTATACCGGGGATATAGATAAGAATGTCAAATCCCTAAGGTATAATATAGTCGACTTTCAAATTTATGATCTCTAAATAACACTCGGAACTCACTTCCGAAGTATACCACGACCATGGATTTAATAGATCGCAAACACGTTCAGGATACTTATGCCTTGTACACAGGACTGACGGATTCTATCCGATACTCACATGATATCATTAGTATCAGTCCACACCCAATGAACAGACGGAGGTCTAATCTAAATAGATCGGTGACGTGCTATCAAAGTATGGAGGATATCTCATATTTCCACAATGGTATCTCAAGTCGAAGGATCACTATGCTACTCGAATCGAGAAGATTCATATTGACGTTGGTGTACCATCTATTAGGAAATCTTCGGTGAGTCGTTCAGTCTTTATCAAATAAACACCTACACGTCTATACGAGTCTCCCAAGACTCATGGTTCAATGGGATAAATCATCGGACCAAGTCTCGATATACGACATGTACTGGTCTTAACGGATTTTACTAACCCACCTGTGTCAGTAAATCTTGACCAGGAACTTTATTGGAGAATATACAACTTATAGTGACGATTTCCAATGTCAATTACAAACTACATTGTAACTGCGCACTACGTTGCAAATCTTGGGGTCTTTGTCTAATATATATGTATCACTAAATCAGATTTAGTTTCAATCTAATCGTAATTAGATCAAATATTTATATAAAAAAAAGAGGTGCAACCATTAAGTAAGTAATATTATGGAAAAAGAAATTATTCATATTCTTAAATCGGACATAAATATGATCCGGATTGGCACTCCAAGTACCAACCCTAACACACTTGAAGACGAGAAAATTGAGGAAGCGCCCAAATTGTAATTAAAGACTTTGCCATAAGGATTAAATTATGTTTTTCTTGGAGATTAACAAAATTATCATGTGGTAATTTCTTCCTCTCTCACAAGCGATCAAGAACGTCAGTTATTTATTTTGAAAGAACATAAACAAGGAATTGGATGGACTTTAAAATATATAAAAAGACATTAATCCTTTAAAATACACACGTAAAATACATTTAAAAGATAATATCATGATGCATCGACCACCTAAAAAAGGTTAAACCCTTACATGAAAAATATGGTTAAAACTTGAGTCTTTAAATTTATTGATTCATTCATCTTTTATATACCTAGTTTAGAGAAACCTATGATAAGAAACGAAAAGCTAAACAATTAGGTGTTTATTCTAAATGCGCATGTTGGATGTGCAACATTCGTTGTCGTTCTTTAGGAATGATGTCTAATAATCCCAAATAAAATAAATCAAGTCATTAGAGATGGCCTGAGTAAGGAGTCATTAGATAATATATTATTGACTCTTGAGACGTATCATAATGGATTTGATAAACTGATTCACAATTTACATATATAATTTCAAAAAGAAAGACAACAATACAGTCTCGGGAATCTGACTTTAAAAGACCATGTTTGTCAATTTATAAAAAAATTGGATGGGAAGCATATCCCCGAACCATAGAGGATGTTCAAACTATTACTGGACGTAAAACCAGAGGAAGATGTGTGCCACAATCACAACTATTAGTATATATCATTTACTGGTTTGATTTCCTTTTATTATTTTAATATGTAACCTTTCTTTTTAGTAGCAGTATTGTAAATTCAATTGTCAATTCCACACTAATCATGTGATGTCTTCTAAACTCCACTTCTTCTTTTTCAGACATTGGGGATAATTTCTCAATGTGGTTGGGGGAGGGGATAGTTGACTAGATAGTTTTCATTTTTGTGTTTTCCTTTTTGTAAAAAAAAAAATATTTTTATTTTTGTGTTGTTATTTCTTTAAAAAAAAACTGTTGTTTTTGTTTTGTTGTTATTTCGTGTGTAAAAAATATTTTTGTGTTGATTTTTCTTTTGTATTTTTATTCAAGAAAACAACACACAATCCAACAACAAATTTTGACCAACCAAGTGGAATTGTTGTTCAGAGATGGCAGTGTAACGAGTTTTCGCTCCTGAGACGTATCTCAATGTAATTCGTAACAAGTTATTTTTGTTCCTTTGTTTTTGAAAGATTTAAATTTGGGAATTTTCCATAATATTGATTAAATTTGATCTTCATATGCTCATTTGACAGGTATTATCAACGTACACGGTAACATATGATCATGGGTTGTAAGTGAAAATTTTATAATATTCAGTTCTCTAGTTTGTTGGAGGTAGCATCTAAAGGCAGTGGAATTTATTTTTTTAGTTAAAAAAATAAACCAAGCTTTTACTTAGTAACCGGACATCTTACCTCAACAAGCAATGATTGTTCGCTTAAAATGATAGAGCTTGAGTTAGTTTAAAAAAATGGTAATAATAATAAATCAAGGTTTTACTTAGTAACTAGACATCTTACCTCAGTAAGAAGTGAGTGTTCGCGTAAAACGGTAGAACTTGAGTTTGTAATAAAATGTGTGAATATGTTCGATTTTGTAACCTCTCTAATTTGAGCAATTAAGTCCGTAAGAATATTTTTACACTTAGTGCCCTAAGACCAACTCGTCTATGAGTCACTGGCCCAAAGCTCGTTACATGGGTTAAAGAGAAAGCTTAAAGAAATTAGACACTTCTTCTTTTTAACATCTGAAATCCGAGCAATTAAGTCTATAGGGGTGTCTTAACACCTAGTGCCCTAAAGACAACTGGCTTGGGAGTCACTGGCGCAAAGCTCGTTAGAATGGTTAAAGATGTAATATTATTTAAAAAAAAAACTATTTTGTATATAAATAAACTGTCATTGCAAAAAAGTGTGAATTCTGATATAACTTTAGGACAAAAATATTACTCTCTTTTCAACAAGACCTGCGAATATTGTGGGTACAATGAATTGATTGATACTTTGTTTTATATGTGTATGAAAGAAGGGTAAAAAGTATAGGAGAAATTGTATATTTGGTAATTTAGAAAGAAATAAAACGATTACTAACTTGGATAAGAATTTATCTTTTTAGTTTTCGCTTAAATTACTATTGATTAATAATAAGCTGGTTGGGGGTACGATGAACACTAAAAAAGTACATATTTATTAAAAATAAAATTAATCATTTTACACTTGTAATTTTTTTAATCCCCTTAATTTAGCAAATTTATGAAATGATAATTAAATTTATGTATTATATATTTTTATTGTGATTTTTATTTCTCATGTAGGTGAAATAATACATTGGATGCATAACTAGAAAAATGGATGTGATGTTTGGATTTTGGAGGCCAAAAACTTGAAATGACGTTTTTACCAAAAACTTGAAATGACGTTCTAAAAATGTACAATTTCGGAAATTTCAGCTTTGCACAAGTTTCGTATTTTGGACATAATTGTTTACTGTGATATCGGATTGTGGCGATTCTAATTTCAGATGAAAGAATACTCAAATATCTACAACTTTTCCTTTAAAAGATTTTCCAGTTTGACCGGCGTAACACACACGTATAACGCAAGCGCACGTATCGTTCAAGTAGTATAAAAATATCGATCCCACGAGGACTTAATATCTAATCTATTAATTTTATGAGGTCAAATGATTACTAATATCTAACAGGTTGTTTGATTGATTTGAAATGGTGACGATTCTAAATTTAAAAACAAGTAAATAACATTGTTCGAAAGTAGATTTTAAGAAAATTTAATATTAAAAACTATCTAGGGTTGTGATTTCTTCCAATATCATTTTAAAGATGAAGTGGTTATCTTAAAGTTGGGTAATATATTGATTTATTAACCTGGAACACTAAATTATGTGTAAGCCTCTGTCGATGGTCAGACACAAATACCCAGTTTAACCCAATTGAACCATATGTCTATGTCAACCAAATTATCTGGATTCATTAAGTTTAAGTTCCAATTATGGCTACCCCCGCCCGACAGGTATATTCCTATCCTGTAAGGAAATCTATTAAAGGGTTATCTATCCTCAAGGAAGATCGTGGGCTATTAAGTCTAAGGTCTTAAACCTAAAATCCCTATGTCTAGTTCATTTTAGATTTACCAGTTCAATTTTATTAATGGCCAGTTAATAAAAAGCATTAGGATTAAGACTCATTAAATAAACCTTTATATTACCCAAAATATAATTTAACCCCTTATAAACCGTTGATATTGGATTTCATCACAACCCCAGATAACTGGCTTAGTTACGACACATATTTACAGGTAGTAAAAACTTGAAAATAAAAGACATAAAGTAAAAATGCGGTAAAGTAAATACTGAAAAGTAAATTACAATAAAATAAAATGCTAAGGTAAAAGGAATTACTTTTACTACTACTAATTTAGATATCTCCCATAATATAATATATAAACTTGTGATAACATTACCAACTAGCCATATAGGCGGTAACCTGATTAAGTCAAATTAAGTCCAACCGGCCATTAAGGCGGTAAAAAGATTTGTCCATGAACCTGCCAATAGGCGGTAAGAAAGTTTAATTACCAACCGACCAATCTGGCGTATCCTTGATTAGTCAGGTTAAAACCAGATTAAAATGAATTACCAACCGACCAATATAGCGGTATCCTTTTTAAGTCAATATTTTAAATAGTGAATATATTATATTTAAGGGAGATTAATCTAAATAGCAATAGTAAAAGAATTACCTTTCACCCTATCTGGGGAAGTTACCTCCTCATTACTGAAAAGTAAAAACTGAAAAATTAAAGAAAGAAAAGTACTGTGCGTAAAAGTAAATTGCGGAAATTAAAAATTGAAAAGTAAAGAAAAGAAAGTGCGAAACTGAAAATTAATTACTGAAAACTAAAAATAAACAAACTAGATACAATCTTTTTATTTTTTCATTAAGGATTTCAAAGAAGAAAGTATATATTTTACAAATGAAATGGCTTGGTATTTATAGGCAAAATTTTGCCACCATCAAATCATCCATCAAATTCTCCACCAAATCCATTATTAATTTCTCCACTAATTACTCCACCAAATCCATAATTGCTCCACTAATTGCTTATCTTGTTTGGTGTTGATTTGATAATTTTTATTAATTATTTATTAATTAATATTTTGCTTTGAAAATGATTGATAATGACTTTTAATAATTACACTCCACACACTTCTGGATGGTTCATCAATTTCGGTCATGAAATCATCAGAATTCGAAAATATTTTCTCTTTCAAAGTTGTAGAACTTTGAGTCTTCTTTAATCTGAACTTGAATCAGCTCAATCCGATATCTGAGTAAAAAGTTATACCAAAATACGACAGATGCACAAAACTGGAATGTCCAAAACTGCACTTCGTCAAAACGCCCTTTCAAGTTTCCAATCTCCAAAATTAAAATATCAAGTCCAATAATTGCCCTTATTTGACCCATATTTCATCCTAAATGATTTCATTAAGACCCGATATTATTTTATCTGCAAAATAAACTAAAACACATCAAAACGTTCATCAAACCCGAGAAACTAAACAAAATATTAAGTAAAAGGGGCGGTAAATATTGATATATTTTCCGGTCATCACAGTTCTAATATTTTCAGGTTGAAATTGGTGAAGAAACCAATGTATGTTGCATGTAATTTTAATTATTAGAAAATAAAGTAAAAGTTTAAATGCACAATCTACAAATATTTATAAAATGATCAACAAAAATAAAAATAAAATAAAAAAAAAAGAAGAAGAAGAAAAAAGTAAATTAGTAAAAGTTTATTATTTGTATTTGATTTAGAAAGTTGTAATTAATAATTGAGGGACGAGCACTTCTACTATAAATAGAGGTGCTCACCTCTCATTTTCTTCATACTTCTTTCATTTTCTCTATTGAAGAATTTGGAAGAAGTGTCTTATATATTTTATTTTTCTTATAATCTTTTTTCTTTCTGTAATAAAATTGTGTGTTGTTTTATTCAAAGCATGAGTAGCTAATTCTATTATGCTGAGGTAAAGGGTGAAACTTTAAATATGAAGAATATAAATTAATCTTATTTATGTTATAATATATGAATTGTAATGTGAAAAATAATTTACAATCTTCTCTTATATTTGAGGGTGTTTTGATTCGTTATAGACAGTCAAATCTTGATTGGCACAGTTAATATTGTACCCCATATTATATGAGAGAGTAATTTAAATCTGGACAAATTATTGACAGTCTTTGTTACCGTCTTTATGTATGGTTTTATATATTTAGCATAATTGAGTACCTTACTGGACTTGTTATAGACAAATATTATCATCGTCTTTATGGCTAGTTTTATATATTTTGGCATAATGAATTCCTAAAGTAAATTAATTGGGTAATAATGATAATTTATATATTATAAAAACTAAGATTTCTCTATATTTAAAATATTATGAATGGATCCCCTAGCCTCAATATTCTAATTTATTATTGATGTTCAATTTAAAAATTGTTCATCACTTTAATCAAGTCTTTTTATTTTTACTCGAATTGTTATTTTATTTTATTAAATTTATTCATTGTGGATTGACCCCGGACTTACCGGGTTGTTTTACTACTTCGATATTGTTGGAACAATAAGCACAAATTAAAATAATTTTACCGTTCACCAAGGATGCAAAAAATGAATCTGGGTTGAGTCACGGATCAGTTCGCTCTCTTTAAGACGTTCCGCGGCTCTGCTCAGATTTTGTGCTAGCAGTAATCGGCCCCGACGCCCCCAGGATAAAACAAGCCCAGATAAACACTGTCTCAATCGATTTTGCACAAAACCGATTGGTATACTCACACCCAATAATTATTTGCTCGGGAACATCAAAAAACAAAAATTGGGGGATTTTCTGAACTATATCATTTTAGTGATTTTTCACAAAATTTTCAAAAAGAAAAAACTGACCCATTTAACATTCCCAAAATGTAAGACCAAATAATCTGAGAGCAATAGCTATGACCTTATTGATATTCTCAAGTCATGTGGAAAATCATCTATTAACTTTCTGGATTACTCGTCATCCAAGCAACACGCTGCCTAAAATCCTTCTCCAGGGAAAATCAACATTCAAGAACCATTCCTGAAACAGCTTTTGAAGGGCTGTAGAAAAAGGTTACTAGAAGAAGGAGGTCCATTGATGATATAGAATCCCTATGGTGGAATGATGTGCAAGATCTCAGAATCTAAAATTCATTTTCCTCATAGAGAAGGAAATTCATTCAAAATCCAGTTCTTAAACAATTGGCAATATGAAGAGAAGAACATGGCAAAGCATTTTGGGTGGATCAGGAGGCTGTACAAATACTTGGCTCCTTATGTTTCAATTATGCCCAGGGCGGCATATGTGGATTATAGGAATTTTGATTTGCGGATGAACATGAAGAGCACTTGGGGCTCAAGGTATTTTGAGGATAATTTCAACAGGTTGGTGAGAGTGAAGACCAAAGTTAGTCTTGATAATTTTCCAGGCATGAACTTCCTCCACTTCCGTTACAAGAAGGCAATTGAAGGCTATTTTTTTTAGAAAATTGTTGATTGGTTTATAAAGTGCAATTCATTTCAACACATCAAAAACTATTAATTGTGTATTAAAATTTGTAACTTAATCTATATTAAAATTTTGATTTTTTAACTTCTCCCAAATAAATTTTTGTAACTCTTCAAAAACATTAAAACCAATTTTTATAAAAATTCATATTTACAACAGATATTCTTATATTTGGGAGTAAAAAATCACTTTGTAAATGTGTCAGCTAACATGATGGCGGATGCGGTGACCAAAAGGGGTGTGAATAGGAGTGGTAGATCTTCAGGCTTGGGTGTCATAAAAGGCAAGGTGATGTGGGTTGTTGTGCTTAGATGGAAGGAGAGTCAGGGTCAGGCTATGATGGTTTTGTTTGTTTATTGAAGTTAGTTGATATGAGAGTATTTTGAACAGAGCCAACTTACAGCTTTTGGCTCTCGTGCAATCTTTGGTTTAGATCGCGATCTTATTTGCGCTATAGCATTTTTCCAGGTGTATCGAGCACATCTCCTTTACTTAGGATTTATTGGGATTATTTAGTGTTATGGTGGTCTTAAAGGGTGTGGGCGTGGTCAAGTTGTTTCAAAGATCAAGTGAAGAAGTTGCAGTTTCCATGTGTTGTTGCAGGTACAACTTAATATTGTGCTGTTGATCAGGTAGTGTTGCACTGTTGCCTTATCTTGGACGTGTTCAGTTTATTTTTAGTTTTAATATTAGGATCATGAGCTGCTGAAGAATTGAATTTTTTTTTTCAAAGAATGGTGATGGTTGGTCAGTCAAAAAAATCTATTGGAAAATCGTTCAGTCAAGTTCATGAAATAGAGGCAGAGGTTCAAATAAATATAAGTGAATGTGAAATGAGGTACATGATAATTATTGGGAAAAAAATATCATTCCTTAATTTCTCATCACCAATCTAATTTTTTTACTTAATAAATCTTGAATATTGATAGGAATTCAGGAACCACACTATTTTATCTAGGCTAATCCTGATCTATCCCCACTAATTGCTATCTTTAATTGAATTGTCATCAGATTATTATTATTTTTTTTTAAAATATATCATTTCTTAAGAGAAAATTACAATTTGATCCCTCTTGAAATGTATTTCTACAACTTAACTTCTTGATAAAAATTTTAATACCTTGTTTGGTTCATTGTATTACAACATTAAAAGAAATCACATATTGTTGAAGGTTAACGACTGAATGCAATATTCTAACAAACTATTAATTAATTTTAATATATAAATGTCATGGATAATCAATCATTTGTATATTTACCCTTACACAATGTGTTCATTTCCTACTGTTTTAACACTGATAAAATGAGTTATTAGAAATTTAATATATCCAAGTGATAAAAATAGATTCTAAGGGGAATACAAAAGTGCCAAATCAAAACTATTTAAAGACTATATTTTCTCAATGGTTCAGAGTTCCGTTTATATAAATTAAAAATAAATAAATAAATAAATAAAATTAAAAAAAAAATATCAATGACATAAAAGAACATAAATCATAAATCAAGAATTCATCTTTCAAATCAATAATCAATAATGGTCATTTTTTACAGAAAATTCGGCATGATGTATATTAAAACTAGACAACCTGGATCTCAATCCTGCATCAAAACAAACTTGAAATAAACATCATATATCAAAATGGACATCAGGTCCACACCAACACATCAAAATCATCACCTAAGGCTTCGTGCTCATATCATCTATCAAGACTAAATGGCTCTGTGTCCACAACATCATAAGTAATCAAATCATTCACTTAATATATATAAAAACGACGTGCTTAGCACGACAAATAAAATATCAATCACAAATCCTAGACGTCGAAAAATTTTCCCAGGACACATGCGAGGGTGACTGCCGCTTGGGTGATCCGCGTCTCGAACATGACATCCAAAGCTGAAATGGTTGACCTGTCTGGAAGCCAACCTGCAAAGTTCCGGGAGGAGTTCACTGTGAAAAAATACCATACTCTTTCAAGTAATCGAGAAACTCATTGCTCAAGTATTCTCCACCACGGTCCGACCGTAATGTTTTAATACTTTTGCCGGTCTATTTTTCTACTTCGTGTCGAAACTCTTTGAATTTCTCAAAAGTTTCCAACTTGTGTCTCATAAGATACACATAACCATAACGCGATGCATCATCCGTAAAGGTTACGAAGTATACATATCCACCTCTAGCCTGGCTAGACATGGGCCCAAATATGTCACTATGAACAAGGGCTAACAGTTCGGTGGCACGTGTACCTTTACCGCTAAAAGGTGTTTTAGGCATTTTTCCTAATAAATAAGATTCGCAGACGTCATATGAATTTGGATCAAATCCGTCCAAGTACCCACTATTCGAAAGTGTAGATATGCGAGTCTTGTTAATGTGTCCCAGACGACAATGCCATATATAAGTTTCATCTTTTTTACTTAGTTTAAGCCATTTGTTTGTTACATTATATGTTTGAGATTGATTTATATTCAAAATATAAAGACCATTATTCACATCAACACTGCATATCTTTATATCATTTTTATACATAAAACACCAAGTGTTTCTAAAAATAAAAGTATACCCACATTGGGCTAATAAAGATACATATATAATATTCTTAGTCAAACTAGGTACATAATAACAGTATGATAAGTTTAGTACATGCCCCGAGGGCAGTTCCAAAATATAAGTTCCTACAGCCAAAACAGCGACCCTGGTCCTGTTTCCAACTCGTAGATCAATCTCCCCTGAGGCCAGTCTCCTGCTAATCTGCAGATCCTGCACATCGGTACATATATGAGTACCACAACCAGAATCAAAAATCAAATTTTTAAAACTAGAAATAGACATGTTTATTTCTATAAAAAAACATACCTGAAGCCGGTGCCTTGCCCGCTTTGATTTCCTTCATGTGCGCCTTGTACTCACGGCAGTCACGCTTCCAGTGACCCCGTTTGCCACACTGCAGGCATACATCTTGGGATTTGTCTTTTGCCTTCCCAGAAGACTTTGACGATTTGGCCTTGCCCTTCTTCTTCTTCTTCTTCTTCTTCTTCTTCTTATTTACACCTCCAGTAGCCTTCAGCCAAGCCTTGGGAGACTGAGATGTTGAAGCGAAGTGTGCCTCACCCTTTTTGCCCTTCATTAGCTCTTTTTCTGCTTCACGCAGCATTGCCATCAACTCTCCAAGAGTATAGTCTTGGTTCATCATATTGTACTTCATTATAAACCCGCTCCAGCTGTCAGGAAGAGACTGCAAGATCAAATCTATAAAAGTCTCAGCTTCAAAGGTTATGCCTAGCTGACCCAGCTGTTCAATGTCAGCAATCATCTGCGACACATGGTGCTCGATAGATGTACCCTCTGACATTCAAGAGCGAAAGAGATTCTTCTGCAATTCATACATTTTCGATCTAAGGTTAGATCGATAAAGGTCCTTCAATTTTTCCATCATAGTATAGGGATCCAATCCCTTGTTTTGGCGACGAAATTGAGGGGTCATCGCAGCGAGCATGACAGATTGAGCAGTTGAGTTGTCATCGCTATGAGTCTTTCAAAGCTCAAGCTCAAGCGGTTGCTCATTTCCGGGCTTAGGCACGAAAGGTCTCTCTATCGTATAGAGCATCCTCTCAGCCCCCAGGACAATCATGAGGTTCATATCCCATTCAGGAAAGTTCGCGCTATTAAAGACATTTTCCCCCATGATAATGTCTCTAACTCTGATCTTTTCAGCCATCTTAATTGCAATAGTCAAACTATTCAATTAACGATATTTGGGTACAGTCCAACTGTTATAAGAAAAATAATAAAATATTAGTCCAACTAATAAATATTTAAAATGACGAAATAATTTGAAAGCGCGTATTGGAAAGTATTTGAACGAAATTGAAAATTCAATACTAGCCTCCCACTATTTTTCGGCGAGCCTCTAACCATCTGTTGAGTACTCGGGAAACCTAGTTTCCTAGTGGGCTAGGATCCCGTTAAATAACACACAACCTTGACTTTGGCCAACAAGCTGTATGATATTTAACTAGGTAGATCTCTAAGATCAATTGGATCTCATCCAATTCCTAGATTCGGTAGGTGGACCTCCAAGTCTGAAACATATATACAATATATATGCCAATATATCCAATATATTTTCCTAACCTTTTCCTCTGAATCAACTAATCATTGGCTTTGGCTCAACAAGCTTAATGATTCCAGTTAAGCGGGTGTAGGCACTGCATTTTTGCATGTAAGTCCCTATGATGAGTCTCATTTGGAGACACTACCTTTTAAGTCACGGAAGTCGCGGGAAACGGACGTCGGAAAGGGGGAATTCAGAATATGTATGTCAAAAGATTCAATTCACATGTTCACTACTTTCGTTCGTGCTGCGTTCGTTAACACGTTCGAACGTCAAACAGATTACGGGCGTTCATGTTGATTAAGCCCAAATATGACTCGCGGTTATCGCAGTACAGTTGGGGTGTCGATTCCACAGAGAGAAGGTTACAGGAACAAATTTACTTAAACAGAAACGTTAGCAATAACTATTAAAGGAAAGATTAAATACGATGTAAATTAACAATTACGAAAGCTTTAAAGATTTTATCAAATGAAGAGAAATAGCAAAGCATCCGGGTTCCCTCTTGTACCTATTACCTATATTCCGTTATCGATTCATGTTATTACACAATTGAGGATTTCACGTCCCAAATCAACAATTGGAAGATATTCAATTCTACACCAGTTTAAGTTCTAAGGTAATTGTTATTCAATCTTCTCTACGTTACAACTCACAAGGTTATCGTTACAACCTATCCAACGACGACAATATACCCTCGGGCAATACTGCAGCAGAGGATCAACTCGCAAAACAACCTTAATCTATCAAACCAATTTTACCAACAACACATAGAAAAAGCATGACTGAATCTATATGTAAACTAATAAAATATAGTTCTCAATTAATCAATAGAATAAAGAGATGAAGAGAATAACAATTATATTAATCAATTAAATTCATTCATGAATCAAATAACAAGAATACAAGAGTTTGGGTACAAGAGTTCGCCCTTAGCTTTGCTTGGGAGATTAGTTCCGCATGCTAGATGAAGAAGAAACAACAGAGATAGATGGAGAAATCATTGGTTCTGATCCCGGGAATTTGCACGGCTCTGTTTTCTCTTTGGTATTTGTGTAACTAGCCTCCTTTTGTGTTTTGGACGAAGTCTTATATTTATAGAAGTGTCAGGGTGTCATTAGGATTTCAGAAAACCCTAAAATTTGAGTCCTGGAACGCGTAGGATTTGCTGCGCAGCGCCGCGGCGCCCAATCTCCGGGATTTTGTATGAATTTTGGCATTGGGGGGCGCCGAGGCGCCTGCCTTTCTCCATTGGCGCCTCATTGCCCGTCCTGGATCGCCTGCCCACAATTGCTTATTATTTAGGGCGCCACGGCGCCCTTTGTTGTTTGATGAATGGCGCTTTGGCGCCATTCTCTCTGGACTTTTGTATGGCTTTTTGGCGCCTCGGCGCCATTCTTCCCTGCTCGTCCTGTGTCTTCCCAGAGGTCCCCAAAACACTTGTGATTATTCCCGGATCCATGTATTAATATTCCTACAAATAAAAATCACTAAATTAGCGTAAATAATAAACATTTTAAATTAATATAACAATAGGAATTATATACTAAACATAAAATATATAACTAAATACTTAACAATAAGCCTAGATTAGTGATGTTTCAAAGTACATTTTCATGCACTTATCACAACCCCCAACCAGCTTATTGCTAGTCCCTAGCAATTCAAGCGTAAAATAAAATGAAAATTAAATAAATAAACTATCTAAGCCACTTTCGTAGGGATCACGATTGCATTTAGCGTATGCAACAAGCCTTTAAACCCCTAGGTGTCCCTAGTGGACGAGTTATAGTCTCGTGAGGGCTTACAGCGACGACACCCACAAACGTCATTCAAAAAACACACAATAAAAACTAAATAGTCCCAATAGTTTCACATAATTTTGTCCTCAGAGAATGCATAGTAATGAAATCAGAGAACCTTCAAAGTACTCAACGTAACTCAAATCTAAATCTTTGAATAAATCATCTAAGCTAGACTCAAAGTGTGTGTGCTAAGGTTCGTTCACAGCTTTATTCCTAGGTAAGCCAACTCAATGATTTCGTTTAAAAATCGGGATCGATGGGTCTAACCAACCTAGATATCTCAATTAAGCTCTGTAGTTGCTTTTATGTGTGCTCAATATGGTATGATTTTTTTTCCTGTCTCTTTGTTGCATTTTCTTTTGAATTTTTCTTTTCTTCCTCTTTTGCATTTTTTTTTTTCAACACACCCCCTTCAAGGTAGCATTTCTCCTCATGGTGGTCCTAATACTCGCCCATGGGTAGCTTCACGCTTATCGGTTATAGGTGGTTTACTTTCTTTCTTCAGAGACTTTTTCTTTTTATTTGCATTCATACCATACGTCATAACACAAGCAATTCAGGATAGATATCTAAGCAAACGGTCATTCATCGACATGCAATTTATTCAACTAGTCATCTTGCTAACTACTCAGGCTTCCACTGCTAAAAACCCATAATTAAGTGCTTACGAGTCTAACATAGATAAACTACTCAAATCATCAGATAAAAGTACATTAAAGGACTTATCGTTTCTAAGATTTCATCCTAACACAAACAATATCATCATAGGAACTATGTTTAACTATCAGGGACTAAAAACAAACAAAACAAACAAGCACATTTTTTTTTTGAATAGAATAACATGAAAAGACAATGCGAATACGACATATACATCCAGGTGAAACACATGATAATACCACCACCCCCAACCTAAATGAAATATTGTCCCCAATGTAACAACCGAGAAGGTGAATACAAGGAAGGAGTTCACCTGATTAGAGGTGTGGTGAGCCTGGAGAAAAAATTTGAGTTGTCCTGCAAAAGAAATTAAAACAAAACAAAACAAAAGGAAAAAGAACAAAAGATTAAAAATAGCTAAGAAATAAAGAAAAACATAAATAAATAAAGTACAACAATAAGAAAGAGTAAACTCAATCCGCATAGGTGGGGTCAGCAAGAGGTGTGTCCTCTGTTGCGGAAATCGGATTGTCTAGGAACGGTTTCAGCCTCTGTCCATTTACTTTAAATATCCTGCCGTCCTTGGGATCTTCTACTTCTACAGCTCCATGAGGGAAAACTTGTTTTACAATAAATGGTCCGGTCCATCTGGATCGCAGCTTGCCTGGATGAAGATGGAGTCTTGAATCATAAAGATGAACCTTCTGGTTAGGCTCAAAAGTTTTCCTCATTATCTGTTTGTCATGGGCAGCTTTCATCTTGGCTTTGTATAGACGGGAATTGTCATAAGCATCATTCCGAAGTTCTTCGAGCTCTGTTATCTGCAGTTTCCGCTGTGTACCTGCAACACTCAGATCAAAGTTAAGATTTTTAATAGCCCAATAGGCTTTATGTTCTAACTCAACGGGTAAATGACAAGCTTTTCCAAATACAAGCCTATAGGGAGACATTCCAAGAAGGGATTTGTAAGTAGTACGGTATGCCCAAAGCGCATCCGAAAGTCGTAAAGACCAATCCTTGCGGTCGGGGTTTACCGTTTTCTCTAATATTTGTTTGATCTCTCTATTTTCTAATTCAGCTTGCCCATTTGTCTGTGGGTGATAGGCAGTAGAGATCTTGTGCACCACACCATATTTGCGCATCAAAGCTTCAAAAGATCGGTTGCAAAAGTGTGTTCCTTGATCGCTGATGATGACTCGAGGGGTACCGAAACGGGACAATACATGTTCCTTTAAGAATTTGACTACAGTAGCATTGTCATTGGTTCGGCAAGCGACTGCCTCAACCCATTTAGAGACATAGTCAACTGCGAGAAGAATGTAGAGATAACCAAATGAGGGTGGAAAGGGTCCCATGATACAATGCCCCAACAATCAAATACTTCAATGACAAGAATAGGGTTAAGAGGCATCATATGACGACGGGACAAGGCTCCTAATTTCTGACATCTTTCACAGGAGCGGCAGAAACCGTTTGTGTCCTTAAATAGAGTGGGCCAATAGAAACCACACTGCAGAATTTTTGCAGCAGTTTTCTTTACAGAAAAATGACCTCCGCAAGCGTTGGCATGACAAAAGGTCAACACACTGAGAACTTCATCCTCAGGATTGCAACGTTTCAATATTTGGTCGGGGCAGTATTTGAATAAGTACGGGTCATCCCAATAAAAATTACGTACCTCGACCAAGAATTTACGTTTACCTTGTGTAGTCCAAGTGGACGGGCACTCACCAGAAACTAAAAAGTTGACAATGTGTGCATACCATGGTGCTCGTGTGACTGCAAAAAGATGTTCATCAGGGAAGTCATCACGAATTGGTGGGCCATCGGCAGAGTCGTTAAACTCCAAGCGAGACAAGTGATCTGCTACCACATTTTCAACACCCTTTTTATCTTTGATTGTTTGGTCGAATTCCTGTAACAACAGGATCCACCTAATCAATCTAGCCTTAGCATCTTTCTTCGAAAGGAGGTACTTGAGGGCTGCATGGTCGGTGAAAATGGTGATAGGAGAGCCGATTAGGTATGCACGAAATTTGTCTAAGGTAAAGACTACTGCCAGCAGTTCTTTTTCAGTTGTGGAATAGTTCATTTGAGCACTGTTTAGAGTTCTGCTGGCATAATACACGACAAAAGGTTTCCCTTCTCGTCTTTGTCCTAAAACTGCCCCAACTGCGTAATCACTAGCATCACACATAATCTCGAATGGTAAATTCCAATCGGGTGGTTGCATGATTGGGGCAGAGGTGAGTTTAGTTATAAGTGTCCTAAAGGCATCTTCACACTCCTGTGTCCATTCAAATGAAGAATCTTTAGCGAGAAGGTTACACAGGGGTCTAGAGACAGGAGAGAAGTTCTGTATGAATCTCCTATAGAAACTAGCATGCCCAAGAAATGATCGCACATGTTTAACAGTTTTGGGTGTTGGCAGCTTAGATATCAAATCGATCTTTGATTTGTCGACTTCAATGCCTAGGGATGAGACAATATGACCTAGGACGATTCCTGAAGAGACCATAAAGTGACACTTTTCCCAGTTCAGAACGAGGCCTTTCTCCTGACATCGACTTAATACTTCTTTCAGGTTAAGCAAGCATATATCAAAGGAGTCGCCAAACACTGTTAAGTCATCCATAAACACCTCCATACACTTCTCAATCATATCACTAAAAATGCTCAACATGCATCTTTGAAAAGTGGTGGGGGCATTGCATAAACCAAATGGCATGCGGCGAAAAGCATAGGTTCCGAACGGGTAGGTAAATGTGGTTTTCTCCTGATCTTCCAAGGAGATCTCAATTTGGTAGTATCCTGAATACCCGTCTAGGAAAAAGTAAAATGGGTGACCAGCTACCCGCTCAAGAATTTGATCGATAAAGGGAAGTGGGAAGTGGTCTTTTCGGGAGGCAGCATTTAACTTTCGGTAGTCGATGCACATACGCCAACCTGTGACTACCTTGGTAGGAACCAGTTCTCCTGCCTCATTCTTCACTACAGTGACTCCCGGCTTTTTAGGGACAACCTGCGTAGGACTAACCCATTTACTATCAGCAATTGGGTATATAATACCCGCGTCTAGTAACTTTATCACTTCATTTCTCACCACTTCTTTCATAGTGGGGTTAAGCCTACGTTGAGGGTCTCTGCGAGGAATAGCTCCATCTTCTAGGTGAATTTTATGAGAACAAATCAAGGGGCTAATACCTTTGATGTCTCCTATGGTCCAGCCAAGTGCGGATTTGCTCACTCAACAACATCTCAAGTAATCTCTTACTCTGCGATGCACTAAGCTCTGAGGAAATGATAACAGGGAATGTATCTCCTGATCCAAGGAACGCATGTTGCAGTCCTTCTGGTAAGGGCTTCAATTCAATTTTCGGTGTTTCGACCGAAGAAGATTTTGGTCTATCCCTTTCCTCTGGCAAAGCCTCAAACTGCGGCTGCCAAACAGAGTAACCTGTAGCAAGGTCCGGAGGATTGGTTAATTCAAGAGTGTCTAAAAGGGTCGAATCCGGAAGGAGATGATCGGGAGGGTCAGACTCATGTAGAGTGGATGCCAATTCTGGCACAATTGTATCTATGAGGAATGTCTGATGACATTCGTCGTCATCCTGTGGATGTTTCCCGATGTGAAAAATGTTCACTTCTAGTGTCATGTTTCCGAATGACAATTTCATGAGACCATTCCTACAATTGATAAGAGCATTTGCTGTAGCAAGGAAAGGTCTACCCAGGATAAGAGGAATTTTGGATTCGGTTTTAACTACGGACTGGTGTCTAAGATCAAGAAGTCAACGGGATAATAGAATTTGTCAATCTGGAGTAAGACATCCTCTACTACCCCTCGTGGGGTTCTGACAGAACGATCCGCTAACTGTAAGACTACTGACGTAGGCTTGATCTCTCCAAGACCTAACTGCGTATATATGGAATACGGCATGAGATTCACACTCGCGCCCAAGTCTTGTAATGCCTGACCAAACTCGCATGTACCAATATGGCAAGTGATGGTGGGACACCCCGGGTCTTTATATTTTGGTGGGGTCTTTTGTTCAATCACCGCACTAGCTTGTTCTGTTAGGAACGCAGTTTTCTTCACATGGTGCTTCCTTTTCATGGTAAATAGATCTTTTAAAACCTTAGCGTATGTGGGAACTTGTTTGATTATATGTAACAAGGGCAGGTTTATCTTTACTTGCCTAAGGTGTTCTAAGATCTCACTGTTCGGGTCTGCAGCCTTGGTGGCTGGCCTAAGGGCTTGAGGAAATGGTACTCTAACTGGGAGTTGTGGTTCTGGGTCTTCCTGAGGAGTTTCTACACTATTATCCTGGGTCGGATCTGTTATGTTTGGGGTGTCTTTTACTCCTACCTCCTTACCACACCTAATAGTTATGACATTAACGCCTTTTACATTCGCACCTCCCTGATCAGCCTGTGCCATGTGTTGCCCTTGAGGATTAGGTTGAGCTTGGGAAGGGAATTTCCCTTGTTCATTCACACTCAATATGTTGGTTAACTTGGAGATTTGGCTTTTAATCTCCTTGTTGTCCTCAGCTAGCTGAGCTATTAAGGATTCAAACTTCTGATTGGTCTTACTTTGAGTTTCCACAAAGGCTTGCAGGGTGTCCTCTAAGGAGTTCCTAGGGATGGCAGGTGTGTGATACTGAGGTGGGGTACTGTAACTCCTAGGCTGTGGTGTCTGAGTCGACTGATGAGAGTCTTGTTTCCAACTGAAATTGGGATGGTTTCTAAAACCAGGGTTATAAGTGTCTGAGTACGGTGTGTAGGGTTTCCTATACGTTCCTAATGCATTGCATTGACTCTCATATGGGTCCCTAGTTGTAGGGCACTCTTGTGTCAAATGATCGGTCCTGTTACAAACAGCACAAACTTCCTGAGGCTCTAAGTTGGCTACTGTATGCATAGATTTATTGTCCTTAGCTAGTAAGGTTCCCATTTGTCTGGCTAATAGTTCAACTTTCGCCTTAAGGCGTCCTCCTCTCTCAAATGGTGTACACTTCTAATGGGAGGAGTGAGGTGTGTCCTATCAGTGCTATCCATGGAATTAGGTCCAGTCCAGGTATGAGACTTCTTAGCTAGGTCATCTAGGTACTCGAGGGCCTCATCAGGGTCATTTTGGATAAACTTGCCGTTACACATTGTCTCAACGAATTGGCGCTCCCTAGGTGTCAATCCATCATAGAAGTAACTAACTAAACGCCAACTCTCAAAACCATGGTGGGGACAACTAGCTAACAATTCCTTATACCTCTCCCATGTTTGGTAAAGGGTCTCACTGTCTTTCTGGGAAAAGGTAGAGATTTGTTTTTTAAGGGCATCCGTCTTGTGGTGTGGGAAATATTTATCAAAGAATGCCCGGGTCATCTCGCCCCACGATCCTATTGACCTAGGTCTTAAAGAGTACAACCAACTCTTAGCTTTGTCCTTAAGGGAAAAAGGGAAAAACTTAAGTCTGATTGTGTCTGTGGTTCCAAACCGGTCATGGAAAGTCGCTACTACCTCTTCAAACTCTCTAATATGCAAATAGGGATTTTCGTTCTCCAAACCATGGAAGGTTGGAAGATACTGTATCATCCCAGGTTTAAAATCTACGGGTGGTGCATTTGGAGGAAACAGGATACACGAAGGTGTAGCCGTGCGAGTTGGGTGGAGGTACTCTTCAAGAGTCCTCCTAGGTGGCCTCTCGTAATCACTCATTGTGTGTGCACTAGATGTGGATGATGTGAATAGTGGATTGTCAAACAAACTCTCTGAATCAGAATTCTCTTCTTCAGTTCTAACGAACCTACCAAATCTATCCCTACGTCTAGGCATGCAATTTATGTTCAAATAATACTAGGGGAAAAATGAATAATAAAAAAAAGAATAACCTAAAATTCAAAATCTAAGTAAAACTAAAACAAAAATAGAACAACTAGAATAAATACTAAGATAAAAAGAACTAATTAAGAATAAAAACTAAATTACTAAAAGAAAATAAACGAAAATAAATAAATAAAAGGAACGAAGTTACCGCTTCGTTATTGACAAAGCAAACCTGGTCCTTTTGCTTGTAAACCGTCTCTCCGGCAACGGCGCCAAATTTTGATTACGCCCAAATATGACTCGCGGTTATCGCAGTACAGTTGGGGTGTCGATTCCACAGAGAGAAGGTTACAGGAACAAATTTACTTAAACAGAAACGTGAGCAATAACTATTTAAAGGAAAGATTAAATACGATGTAAATTAACAATTACGAAAGCTTTAAAGATTTTATCAAATGAAGAGAAATAGCAAAGCATCCGGGTTCCCTCTTGTACCTATTACCTATATTCCGTTATCAATTCATGTTATTACACAATTGAGGATTTCACGTCCCAAATCAACAATTGGAAGATATTCAATTCTACACCAGTTTAAGTTCTAAGGTAATTGTTATTCAATCTTCTTTACGTTTACAACTCACAAGGTTATCGTTACAACCTATCCAACGACGACAATATACCCTCGGGCAATACTGCAGCAGAGGATCAACTCGCAAAACAACCTTAATCTATCAAACCAATTTTACCAACAACACATAGAAAAAGCATGACTGAATCTATATGTAAACTAATAAAATATAGTTCTCAATTAATCAATAGAATAAAGAGATGAAGAGAATAACAATTATATTAATCGATTAAATTCATTCATGAATCAAATAACAAGAATACAAGAGTTTGGGTACAAGAGTTCGCCCTTAGCTTTGCTTGGGAGATTAGTTCCGCATGCTAGATGAAGAAAACAACAGAGATAGATGGAGAAATCATTGGTTCTGATCCCGAGAATTTGCACGGCTCTGTTTTCTCTTTTGTATTTGTGTAACTAGCCTCCCCCTTGTGTTTTGGACGAAGTCTCATATTTATAGAAGTGTCAGGGTGTCATTAGGATTTCAGAAAACCCTAAAACTTGAGTCCTGAAACGCGTAGGATTTTCTTGCGCAGCGCCGCGGCGCCAAATCCTCGGCATTTTTGGCTGAGTCTGGTGATTTGTGAGGCGCCGTGGCGCCTGTCCCTCTTATACGATACTTCTCACGTTTTGTAAAGTCAAGCCCAATACAAGCCATAGGCCCCACGTGTTTTGCTTCATTTAATTCTCTCATCAATTGTCTTCTTTTATTAAAGCAATGTCCACGTGAAGTCTTTTATTTTGGTCAAAAATTTCAGCTTGGTCCCACGATTGCTTTCTTTTTTATTTAATATACACGCCAACTTCTTGCTTAACAAATGGCGCCGTGTCTCTTGTTGACATTAACATATGATCATATTGTTATCTAGCAGTACAGTTGCTAAACTCATAGGCGTATGTGCATATGTGCATCGATAGGCACATAGGCGTATGTGCATCGACTACCGAAAGTTAAATGCTGCCTCCCGAAAAGACCACTTCCCACTTCCCTTTATCGATCAAATTCTTGAGCGGGTAGCTGGTCATCCATTTTACTGTTTCCTAGATGGGTATTCAGGATACTACCAAATTGAGATCTCCTTGGAAGATCAGGAGAAAACCACATTTACCTGCCCGTTCGGAACCTATGCTTTTCGCCGCATGCCATTTGGTTTATGCAATGCCCCCGCCACTTTTCAAAGATGTATGTTGAGCATTTTTAGTGATATGATTGAGAAGTGTATGGAGGTGTTTATGGATGACTTAACAGTGTTTGGCGACTCCTTTGATATATGCTTGCTTAACCTGAAAGCAGTATTAAGTCGATGTCAGGAGAAAGGCCTCGTTCTGAACTGGGAAAAGTGTCACTTTATGGTCTCTTCAGGAATCGTCCTAGGTCATATTGTCTCATCCAAAGGCATTGAAGTCGACAAATCAAAGATCGATTTGATATCTAAGCTGCCAACACCCAAAACTGTTAAAGATGTGCGATCATTTCTTGGGCATGCTGGTTTCTATAGGAGATTCATACAGAACTTCTCTTCTGTCTCTAGACCCCTGTGTAACCTTCTCGCTAAAGATTCGTCATTTGAATGGACACATGAGTGTGAAGATGCCTTTAGGACACTTATAACTAAACTCACCTCTGCCCCAATCTTGCAACCACCTGATTGGAATTTACCATTCGAGATTATGTGTGATGCGAGTGATTACGCAGTTGGGGCAGTTTTAGGACAAAGACGAGAAGGGAAACCTTTTGTCGTGTATTATGCCAGCAGAACTCTAAACAGTGCTCAAATGAACTATTCCACAACTGAAAAAGAACTGCTGGCAGTAGTCTTTGCCTTAGACAAATTTCGTGCATACCTAATCGGCTCTCCTATCACTATTTTCACCGACCATGCAGCCCTCAAGTACCTCCTTTCGAAGAAAGATGCTAAGGCTAGATTGATTAGGTGGATCCTGTTGTTACAGGAATTCGACCTAACAATCAAAGATAAAAAGGGTGTTGAAAATGTGGTAGCAGATCACTTGTCTCGCTTGGAGTTTAACGACTCTGCCGATGGCCCACCAATTCGTGATGACTTCCCTGATGAACATCTTTTTGCAGTCACACGAGCACCATGGTATGCACACATTGTCAACTTTTTAGTTTCTGGTGAGTGCCCGTCCACTTGGACTACACAAGATAAACGTAAATTCTTGGTCGAGGTACGTAATTTTTATTGGGATGACCCGTACTTATTCAAATACTGCCCCGACCAAATATTGAGACTTTGCATTCCTGAGGATGAAGTTCTCAGTGTGTTGACCTTTTGTAATGCCAACGCTTGCGGAGGTCATTTTTTTGTAAAGAACACTGCTGCAAAAATTCTGCAATGTGGTTTCTATTGGCCCACTCTATTTAAGGACACAAACGGTTTCTGCCGCTCCTGTGAAAGATGTCAGAAATTAGGAGCCTTGTCCCGTCGTCATATGATGCCTCTTAACCCTATTCTTGTCATTGAAGTATTTGATTGTTGGGGCATTGATTTCATGGGACCCTTTCCACCCTCATTTGGTTATCTCTACATTCTTCTCGCAGTTGACTATGTCTCTAAATGGGTTGAGGCAGTCGCTTGCCGAACCAATGACAATGCTACTGTAGTCAAATTCTTAAAGGAACATGTATTGTCCCGTTTCGGTACCCCTCGAGTCATCATCAGCGATCAAGGAACACACTTTTGCAACCGATCTTTTGAAGCTTTGATGCGCAAATATGGTGTGGTGCACAAGATCTCTACTGCCTATCACCCACAGACAAATGGGCAAGCTGAATTAGCAAATAGAGAGATCAAACAAATATTAGAGAAAACGGTAAACCCCGACCGCAAGGATTGGTCTTTACGACTTTCGGATGCGCTTTGGGCATACCGTACTGCTTACAAATCCCTTCTTGGAATGTCTCCCTATAGGCTTGTATTTGGAAAAGCTTGTCATTTACCCGTTGAGTTAGAACATAAAGCCTATTGGGCTATTAAAAATCTTAACTTTGATCTGAGTGTTGCAGGTACACAGCGGAAACTGCAGATAACAGAGCTCGAAGAACTTCGGAATGATGCTTATGACAATTCCCGTCTATACAAAGCCAAGATGAAAGCTGCCCATGACAAACAGATAATGAGGAAAACTTTTGAGCCTAACCAGAAGGTTCATCTTTATGATTCAAGACTCCATCTTCATCCAGGCAAGCTGCGATCCAGATGGACCGGACCATTTATTGTAAAACAAGTTTTCCCTCATGGAGCTGTAGAAGTAGAAGATCCCAAGGACGGCAGGATATTAAAGTAAATGGACAGAGCTGAAACCGTTCCTAGACAATCCGATTTCCGCAACAGAGGACACACCTCTTGCTGACCCCACCTATGCGGATTGAGTTTACTCTTTCTTATTGTTGTACTTTATTTATTTATGTTTTTCTTTATTTCTTATCTATTTTTAATCTTTTGTTCTTTTTCCTTTTGTTTTGTTTTGTTTTAATTTCTTTTGCAGGACAACTCAATTTTTCATCCAGGCTCACCACATCTCTAATCAGGTGAACTCCTTCCTTGTATTCACCTTCTCGGTTGTTACATTGGGGACAATGTTTCATTTAGGTTGGGGGTGGTGGTATTATCATGTGTTTCACCTGGATGTATATGTCTTATTCGTATTGTCTTTTCATGTTCTTCTCTTCAAAAAAAAAATAAAAAAATAAAAAAAAATAAAAAAAATTTGATTACGCCCAAAGATGACTCGTGGTTATCGCAGTACAGTTGGGGTGTCGATTCCACAGAGAGATGGTTACAAAAACTGGTTTACTTAAACAAAAACGATTAGCAATAACTGATCTAAAGAAATGATTAAATTATGATGGAAAACTAAAGAATTCAAAGGCTTAAAAGATTGTAATAATAATGAGAAAAATAGCAAAGCATCAGGGTCCCCTCTTGCACCTATTACCTATATTCCGTTATCGATTCATGTTATTACACAATTGAGGATTTCACGTCCCAAATCCAAAATTGGAAGATATTCAATTCTACACCAGTTTAAGTTCTAAGGTAATTGTCATTCAATCTTCTCTACGTTTACAACTCACAAGGTTATCGTTACAACCTATCTAACGACGACAATATACCCTCGGGCAATACTGCAGCAGAAGATCAACTCGTAAAACAACCTTAATCTATCAAACCAATTTTACCAACAACACATAGAAAAAGCATGACTGAATCTATATGTAAACTAATAAAATATAGTTCTCAATTAATCAATAGAATAAAGAGATGAAGAGAATAACAATTATATTAATCGATTAAATTCATTCATGAATCAAATAACAAGAATACAAGAGTTTGGGTACAAGAGTTCGCCCTTAGCTTTGCTTGGGAGATTAGTTCCGCATGCTAGATGAAGAAACAACAGAGATAGATGGAGAAATCATTGGTTCTGATCCCGGGAATTTGCACGGCTCTGTTTTCTCTTTTGTATTTGTGTAACTAGCCTCTCTTTGTGTTTTGGACGAAGTCTCATATTTATAGAAGTGTCAGGGTGCCATTGGGATTTCAGAAAAACCCTAAAAACGAAACCTGGAACGCATAGGATTTCTTGCGCAGCGCCGCGGCGCTGAATTGTCTGGAATTGTATGGAACTCTAAATTCTGGGGGCGCCGCGGCGCCTGCCTTTCTCCATTGGCGTCGCGGCGCCCATTGCTTCATTATTTAGGGCGCCACGGCGCCCCTTGGTGGATGATGAATGGCGCCGTGGCGCCATTTCCTCTGCTCTTTGTATGGGATTTTGGCGCCTCGGCGCCCATTCTTCCATGCTCGTCCTGTGTCTTCCCAGAGGTCCCCAAAACACTTGTGATTATTCCCGGATCCACGTATTAACATTCTTACAAATAAAAATCACTAAATTAGAGTAAATAATAAACATTTTTAAATTAATATAACAATAGGAATTATATACTAAAACATAAAATATATAACTAAATACTTAACAATAAGCCTAGATTAGTAATGTTTCAAAGTATATTTTCATGCACTTATCACAACCCCCAACCAGCTTATTGCTAGTCCCTAGCAATTCAAGCGCAAAATAAAATAAAACTAAATAAATAAATCTATCTAAGCCACTTTCGTAGGGATCACGATTGCATTTAGCGTATGCAACAAGCCTTTGAACCCTTAGGTGTCCTAGTGGACGAGTTATAGTCTCGTGAGGGTTTACAGCGACGACACCCACAAACGTCATTCAAAACACACAATCAAACAAAATAAAAACTAAATAGTCCCAATAGTTTCACATAATTTTGTCCTCAGAGAATGCATAGTAATGAAATCGGAGAACCTTCAAAGTACTCAACGTAACTCAAATCCAAGTATTTGAATAAATCATCTAAGCTAGACTCAAAGTGTGTGTGTGTTGAGGTTCGTTCACAGCTTTATTCCTAGGTAAGCCAACTCAATGATTTCGTTTAAAAATCGGGATCGATGGGTCAAACCAACCTAGATATCTCAATTAAGTTTTGTAATTGCTTTCATGTGCTCAATATGGTATGATTTCTCTTTTTTTCTTTCTTGTCTCTTTTTGCTTTTCTTTTGAATTTTTCTTTTCTTTCTCATTTGCCATTTTTTTTGTTTCAACACACCTACCCTTTAAGGTAGCATTTCTCCTCATAGTGGTCCTAATACTCGCCCATGGGTAGCTTCACGCTTATCGGTTATAGGTGGTTTACTTTCTTTCTTCAGAGACTTTTCCTTTTATTTGCAACCATACCATACGTCATAACACAAGCAATTCAGGATAGATATCTAAGCAAACGGTCATTCATCGACATACAATTTATTCAACTAGTCATCTTGCTAACTACTCAGGTTTTCACTGCTAAAAACCCATAATTAAGTGCTTACGAGTCTAACATAGATAAAATATTCAAGTCATCAGATAAAAGTGCATTAAAGGACTTATCGTTTCTAAGATTTAACCCTAAAATAAACAATATCATCATTGGACCTATGTTTAACTATCAAGGACTAAAAACAAACAAAACAACAATTTTTTTTTTTGATAATAATAGAATGTATTTATGACAGGTATTATCATGCGCATGCATACACCCCCACACTTAAAACTTGCATTGTCCTCAATGTAAGATAAATATAAAGAAAATGATTAAGGAACAACACTACCAGGTGCGGAGTTGATCAGGTTCCTCTGGTGCGAGTTTAATTGTGTGGCTGTGTGAACTCCTGCATAAACACTCATGCAAACAATAAAAATAAAACATGCAGTTAGCACACAATAAAATAAAACTAAATTAAATAATGAAATAAAATGAAATAAGTAAATGCAGATGCAAGGGTTGCCTCCCTGCTAGCGCTAAGTTTAATGTCTTCAGCCAGACGTAAACACTCAAGTTGTCATGGTGGTTTCCATCTAGCGTACTGATGAAGACACACGAGGGAATGTTTGTCTAACTGAGGCAGTGTATTCATGGGTCCTCTTAGGTCTGGAGATTGTTGAAATCTTGGACTCTTCGTATAGAAAATTTTTCTCAATGTCCTTTTTAATCTCACAGGCATCATCTTTAATTGAGCATTAACTCTCATTTTTCGGTTCTTTGGGATCAGTTTTAGCTCAAGAGGATTTAATTCAGGATGTGGAGAAGTTGTTTCTGGAAGGACTGTTTCTAACATGTATGAGTAATGACACTCATCCTTACCCTGTGATTGTTTCTCGAGATGTAAACTGGTAAGTTCTTGAGGAGAGGGTACTCTAACTTGGAAATGTGACACTTGTTCTCTCTTGGAGGTGTTGGCACTATCATCCTTAGGGTCACCTATAGTGTTGGAAGTGTTCTGTATCCCTACCTCTTTACTACTCCTAGTGATTATGGCATGAACACCTCCTATACTGGATACCTCATGATTAGCCTGTGCCATGTGCTGACCTTGTGGATTAGGTTGAGTCTGAGATGGGAATTTTCCTTGTCTTTGTACACTCAGGACATTAGTCAATTTAAAGATTTGACTCTTAATTTCTTTTTGGTCTTCAGCTACCTGAGATATCAACGACTCAATCCTTTGATTGGTTTTATCCTGGGCCTCCACAATTGATTTCTGGGCTTCTATAAATGCTTGCATAGTATCCTCTAAAGAATTCCTAGGAATGGCGGGTGTGTGATACTGTGGGGTACTGTAATTCCTAGGTTGTGGTGTCTGGGTAGGCTGATAGGACTCATGCCTCCAACTAACATTAGGATGGTTCCGCCAACTAGGATTATAGGTATCTGGATATGGTGTATAAGGCTTCTGGTACATCCCTAAAGTATTGTAGTTTTCCTCATTTGTACCTCTCATATCACCGTACACGGGACACTCTTGGGATTCTAGCTGGGCTACTGAATGCATTGTCTTGCTGTCTTTGGCTATTAAGGCTCCTATCTGTCTAGTTAACAGCTCAACTTGTGTCTTAATGTTATCCTCTTCCCTAAAGTGTTGTAGGCTTCTGCTAGGAGAAGTGTGTGTCCTATCAGTGTTATCTACAGCATTAGGTCCACTCCAAGTATGTGATTTCTTAGCCAGGTTTTCTAAATACTCGAATGCCTCATCAGGGTCCTTTCGAATGAACTTACCATTGCACATCGTCTCAATGAATTGGCGTTCCCTAGAGGTTAGTCCATCATAAAAGTAACTTACTAAACGCCAACTCTCATATCCATGGTGAGGGCAACTAGCTAACAACTCCTTATACCTCTCCCACGTTTGATAAAGGGTCTCACTGTCTCTTTGGGAAAAGGTGGAGATTTGTCTTTTCAAGGCATTCGTCTTATGGTGTGGGAAATATTTATTAAAGAATGCCTGTGTCATATCGCCCCATGTTCCTATTGACCTAGGTCTTAAAGAATACAACCAGCTCTTAGCTCTATCCTTAAGGGTAAAAGGGAAGAATTTAAGTCTAATTGTGTCAGTGGTTCCAAACCGGTCATGGAAGGTTGCTACTACCTCTTCAAACTCCCTAATGTGCACATAAGGATTTTCGCTCTCAAGACCGTGAAAAGTTGGAAGATATTGTATCATTTCAGGCCTAAAGTCTATGTGTGGTGTGTTAGGGGGAAACATTATGCACGATGGTATAGCTGTGCGAGTTGGGTGGCGGTACTCTTCAAGAGTCATCCTAGGTGGTCTCTCGTATTCACTCATGGTATGTCTGCTAGATCTAGATGGGGTAGTAAAAAGGTCTCAAATATATTATCTGGATCTGACTCTGAATCTTCTTGTTCTATTCTAGCAAATCTACCCAATTGATCACTAAATCTAGACATGCTCTCTAACACAACTAATAAAAATAAAATAAAATAAATGAAACTAAAAATTAAAGTCTACTAAAACTAAAAATAAAATAAAATAGAATAAACACAAAAAAAAAATTAAAAAGAAAATAAATAGGCAAATAATAAACTAAGAATAAAATAAAATAAAATACTATAAAAAAAAATGGAACGAGGTTACCGCTTCGTTGTTGACTAAGCAAACCTGGTCCTTTTGCTTGTAAACCGTCTCCCCGGCAACGGCGCCAAATTTTGATTACGCCCAAAGATGACTCGCGGTTATCGCAGTACAGTTGGGGTGTCGATTCCACAGAGAGATGGTTACAAAAACTGGTTTACTTAAACAAAAACGATTAGCAATAACTGATCTAAAGAAATGATTAAATTATGATGGAAAACTAAAGAATTCAAAGGCTTAAAAGATTGTAATAATAATGAGAAAAATAGCAAAGCATCAGGGTCCCCTCTTGCACCTATTACCTATATTCCGTTATCGATTCATGTTATTACACAATTGAGGATTTCACGTCCCAAATCCAAAATTGGAAGATATTCAATTCTACACCAGTTTAAGTTCTAAGGTAATTGTCATTCAATCTTCTCTACGTTTACAACTCACAAGGTTATCGTTACAACCTATCTAACAACGACAATATACCCTCGGGCAATACTGCAGCAGAAGATCAACTCGCAAAACAACCTTATTCTATCAAACCAATTTTACCAACAACACATAGAAAAAGCATGACTGAATCTATATGTAAACTAATAAAATATAGTTCTCAATTAATCAATAGAATAAAGAGATGAAGAGAATAACAATTATATTAATCGATTAAATTCATTCATGAATCAAATAACAAGAATACAAGAGTTTGGGTACAAGAGTTCGCCCTTACCTTTGCTTGGGAGATTAGTTCCGCATGCTAGATGAAGAAACAACAGAGATAGATGGAGAAATCATTGGTTCTGATCCCGGGAATTTGCACGGCTCTGTTTTCTCTTTTGTATTTGTGTAACTAGCCTCTCTTTGTGTTTTGGACGAAGTCTCATATTTATAGAAGTGTCAGGGTGCCATTGGGATTTCAGAAAAACCCTAAAAACGAAACCTGGAACGCGTAGGATTTCTTGCGCAGCGCCGCGGCGCTGAATTGTCTGGAAATTGTATGGAACTCGAAATTCTGGGGGCGCCGCGGCGCCTATTGCTTCATTATTTAGGGCGCCACGGCGCCCCTTGGTGGATGATGAATGGCGCCGTGGCGCCATTTCCTCTGCTCTTTGTATGGGATTTTGGCGCCTCGGCGCCCATTCTTCCCTGCTCGTCCTGTGTCTTCCCAGAGGTCCCCAAAACACTTGTGATTATTCCCGGATCCACGTATTAACATTCCTACAAATAAAATCACTAAATTAGAGTAAATAATAAACAGTTTTAAATTAATATAACAATAGGAATTATATACTAAAACATAAAATATATAACTAAATACTTAACAATAAGCCTAGATTAGTAATATTTCAAAGTACATTTTCATGCACTTATCACCCTCGGCATTTTTGGCTGAGTCTGGTGATTTGTGAGGCGCCGTGGCGCCTGTCCCTCTTATACGATACTTCTCACGTTTTGTAAAGTCAAGCCCAATACAAGCCATAAGCCCCACGTGTTTTGCTTCATTTAATTCTCTCCTCAATTGTCTTCTTTTATTAAAGCAATGTCCACGTGAAGTCTTTTATTTTGGTCAACAATTTCAGCTTGGTCCCACGATTGCTTTCTTCTTTATTTAATATACACGCCAACTTCTTGCTTAACAAATGGCGCCGTGGCGCCTTACTCCCTGGATTTTGTATGGGATTGTGGCGCCGCGGCGCCAGTTCAATCTTTCCTCTTCGCGTTCTCGACTTCCCTGAACACTTGTAATTGTCCCAGGATCCATATGTTAATATTCCTACAAATAAAATCACTAAATTAGTGTAAATAATAACCATTTTTAAATTAATATAACAATAGGAATTATATACTAAAACATAAAATATATAACTAAATACTTAACAATAAGCCTAGATTAGTAATGTTTCAAAGTACATTTTCATGCACTTATCAGGGACCTTGAGGCATGAAACCAAAGAGAACTGAGCAACCACCAGAGTAGAATGGACAAGAGGAAACTGTAAGCAGGCCAAGGGGGCGACCAAAGACTTCTATAGGCAAAGGGCACCAAAGAGCGCAAGGAAGGCCTAACCAAGGATAACATCAAGCCAATAGGGCAAAGAAAACTCATCGGAATAGGGAATGCATCCATGCATACACGCATACACGTCGCATACACACAATCTTTGTTTTATATTCACAGGCTTTGAAGAAAAGGAAAAAGCGACGAGGATGAGCAACTCCAGGAATGGAGAGGAGCCTCGAGAATGAGAACAGGTCAGGGGTCGAAAAGCCTCACCACCATCGGTTCGACAGTTCATGAATGATTCCTAGGGTCGAGGTCCACATTATCCACAGTTCATGTAAGAATCCCAAGGGTCGAAGTACCTCATCATCATGGAAAAAACTCACCAGTGGATCAAAGAGTCACGCGGATGGACCAAAACGCCATCACCCATTCATATATTATAGCAGATTAAATATCATTATTAGAGCTCGGAACCGTAGATCCATTTGGTCCCCGTGCTAGTTCGATATATTATAGCAGATTAAATATAATTGGATAGTCCAATTATATAATAAATGTAGGCACTGCATTTTTTGCATGAGCCTGATGATGAGCCTCATATGGAGGCACATCCTGAAAAGTTGCGGAAGTTGTGAAAAAACGAATGCCGGAAGGAAGGAAAACCTCTAAAATTAGCGCCTCATTGGATTCGGACTCACTAACCAGCCTCGGGTTCGCCAAGTCAATTTCTGTTTCGAACCTTAGCCTCGGACAAGCCCAAAACCCCATGCAATCGGCCCTTCAGCTCATCCACCCTCTGACAATACAGCCCAGTCTCGGCCCAAAACCCATACAACCCATGCAACTCACGGGGACCATGCAGCCCATGCAATCCACGCCCAAAACCCCATGCAATTCACATGTCCAAATCCATGCATCAACACTTTACAAATTAATGAGATTTAAGATCTCATCCTTACCAATCTAACAAGATTTGAGATATCCTCATCACCAAATTTGTGAGATTAGATTCTTAAAATAAATTGAGAATATATCTCCCAAATAAATGTGATTTGTTTCCCTATTTGGAGATCCCTTCAAATCATTATTAAAAAAGGGGCCAAATCATCATCAAAGGGAGACTTTGGACGGCAAACAACTTGAAAAACCCTATAGACTCTTCTTTCCTCTTTGATCGGCCACAAAAAAAAAACACAAAGCAACCACCGAAAAACCAAAGCCACCAACAAACAACCAATAACCGAAAAACCAAATACCCCAAAAATAATCAGAAACCGTGAAACCAAAGCCACCAAAAACAACCTCAAACCGAGACAAAAACAACCAGCCAAATCACTAAAAACAACAAGAAACAACATCCCAATCAACGAAAATATCCAGAAAACAACCAGCCAAAACCGTGAAACTAAAATAACCAGCAAGCACCAAAAAAACAACAAAAACTGAGACAAAAACACCAAACCAAAACCGTGAAACTGCAAGCCAAAAACATTAAAACAGCAAGCCAAAAAAACCCTGAAAGAGCAAGCTAACCACCAAAAAAATAGCAACCAGAAAACAATGAAACAGCAACCAGAAACAGCAAAATAGCAACCAGAAAACAGCAAAACAGCGAACCAACAACCAAAAATAGCGAACCAGCAATCCTTCCGGCGACGGCCCAACGTACTTCCGAGAAAGCAACTTAAAATGTAAGACCTCAGGGCACCCTTACCACATTTATTTCTATAGTTCCGGACGCTGCCTGTCTTGCTGGACGTGGAATACGTCCAGCCATATATGCGAAGTCCTACATCAAAAACAGCCAAATCTTTGGCCACATCTCCACTTTGACATTTCGTTATTTATCTTTTTATTTATTTATTCGCTTTTATCGTTATTTTATTTCGCCTTTATTTTTTTATTTATATTTTGTCTATTTATCATTATTTTATTACTTCGCCTTTATTTGTGTTTATTCATGTTGATGATTATGTACGTTATTATCCCTTGTGGTATATCGGATGGAAATCCAGACGTAAATTCCGTAGCGCGGTCTGTACTTGGGATACAACTCCACATGTCACTCGGGAAATACTCGTATATGCGTAATTAACCCCCTTTTTGTTTGCTATTTATTTATTGACATTTTTCCTGCTTTTGACTGTTTATTATAATTTTTGTTATCGCATCTCGTATTTCTTAATTTAATATGCTTTTGGAACTATGTTATTGTGATTATTAATATTTATGGGTGTGCAAATTTGTGTTTATCTGAATTACTTTGCATGAACTGCATAAGACTTGGCTATACCATTGTGTGAACCTGTCCATTATACTGGCATAAGTAAGGGATCATTCTGAACTCAACGGTTTGAGGTCTTCCTTTGCGAGGAGTGAGTACGGCCTTAAACCTTTCCTAGTTCACGCTGGGTGGCGACTCCTTTATTCTCCGATTTAGTCCCCCGCGGGATACTCCGTACTCTCTACGGGCTGCGAGCCCAATAGTGTCGTGGTCGTCGAGCATCATAGGCATTGCGGTAAACCCCGCTTCGCTCCTACACTAACATATGTATAATATATATTATTAATATGATTAATAATATTATTTTGTCACACTCGAAACTATATATTAATTTTATTATATAGTTTTATAATAAATGATTATATGATAATTATCTATTATAAGTTATTAAATTATATTATATAATTTAATAAAGGTTTATATTTTTGTATTTCCAAAAATAGGTTTTTGGAAACCTTTAGTTGGTTTTGGATGTTGCACCTTTTAAAAGGTGATAGCATGTTATTTTTGTAACATCTTTTTCATTAAGGAAATTAAAAATTTATTGTTACAAAATTTTGAAAAAAATACTTAGGTGGCCGATTCTTGTTATAGAGGGAGGGGAATAGTTTGTTTTATTTTGGAAATAAAAAACTCTAGGTATATAAAGAAAATTATATTTTCTTTTTGCCTAACACAAGCTATTCTAACCCTACCCACATTTTCTTGTTCTTAGTATTCTCTCAAGTGTAGAGAAAAGAAAAAAGAACAAAGAAAAATCAAAAACAAAACTTGTGTGACATTTTAATCTCTAATTAGTTAGAGATTTGTTTGTGAGTATAGCCCACTCTATTTTTTGTTGGAAACGAGATATAGCACGGAAGGTATTTGGTGTCAAATAAAATTCATCATCTTCTCCTTCTCAATACATCACACGGTAGTGAGCAATTTTCTGCTCACTGCCGCATATTATTTTAGATGACGGGGCTTGGTTCAAATTATTTTTAATCCAGAAATATTGGAGATTATTTATGGGTATTTTAAGACTGTATTGGGCCTGTTTTTAATTGAAAAATCAGACCTAAAATATAGTAGCAGTTCACGCATAAATGGGCTTATTTGGGCAGTGAGTTGGGTGCAATTTTGGGTCCAAAATAGTCCAAATCTGATCCGTTATTCGGGGACTGTTCCGGGGCTGAAATTTTATTCAAAACAGAA
Source organism: Zanthoxylum bungeanum (assembly GCA_019454045.1). Classification (NCBI taxonomy): domain Eukaryota; kingdom Viridiplantae; phylum Streptophyta; class Magnoliopsida; order Sapindales; family Rutaceae; genus Zanthoxylum; species Zanthoxylum bungeanum. The sequence goes on along the minus strand of SKCR01047045.1, from coordinate 56,380 downwards.
GCAAAATTTTAGTGAAAGAGCTGGTAAATTTCAGCTGCAAAAGGGGAATGGCGGAAAAAATTTTCAAGTCCAATCTCGAGTGCCTAACGTGTTTTCGTTGCGCTAAGAAAGTGGTTCCTACACCCTTTTAGACTTGGAAACTTTTGGCAAACATAAAAAAAAATAAAAAGCAAAAAACCCTAACCACAAAGAAATAATCAAAAAAACCATTTTCTAGAGTTTTCTTCAACCTGGTGCGAATCCAGCGCTAACCTATAGGAACTAATTTCCTACGCGGCGGAAGTGACTTAAGCACCGGGATCAACTTGAAATTTTTTTTGCCATTCCCTCCTTATTGCTGAAACTGCCCTGCCCCTTTAGCCATTGTTTTGTGTTATTTTTAATGTTTTTAATAACACAACAACAGTCCCCGAACAGCCCCAACATAGCAGCGAAGTTACGACCTGAAATCGTACACTGCACACTAAACATGCACTGTTTTTGCTGATTTTTTGTGCAGTAGATCAAATATGAATTTTAGTCTAAAAAAAACCCCAAAACACTCTTATTTCAGCCTCTAAAGTCCCAAAAATAATTGCACCAAAAACCCAAGACAAATTAGTCCCCAAAATGAAGAAAAAAGTGACGACAATGAACAGATATTTCTGATACTGCCGAGTGATGCAAGAAAGTGAAGAATGCGGTTTTTGTTTCGTTTCCAAAGGGTCTTCCTTATTATGTCTTGAAACAAAAAAAAAAAAAAAGATATAGTGAACTATGTTATCACAAAACAAATCCCAAAACACTTTAGAGATTAAAAATTATCACACACCAAATTTTTTTTTCCCTTCTTTCTTTTTCTTTCAACTATTGAGAGAAAAACAAAGAACAAAGGTGGCTAGGGTTAGCAAAATATGATTAGGGTAAAAAGGAAAACACTTTTCCTTTTTATATCTAGGGTTTAGGTTGTCTAAAAATTAATCAAAATTTGTCCCCCTCCCCTTGTAAGTTTCGGCCGCCATGGCCTTCTTTGTTAAATTTTGTAACTTCAAAAAAATTAATTATGTCTTAAATAAGACATTAACAAGTTACCAAAATAAAATATGTAACTTCCAAATTTTTTAAAATAATGAGATTTTAATATCAAATTTTCCAAACTCATTAATTTCAAAAATTAATTTTTAAATTATAAAATATAATTTAATAGTTAAATAATTAAATTATTATTTAATAATCATTTACTTTGAATATATTATATTAAACTTATTTAATATAAGTTTCAAATGTGACTTTAATTATTAATTATATTAATAATTATAATGTATGTTAGTTTATAATTGGATTATCCAACTATATATAATTTGCTACAAAATATCGAGCTAGTACGGGGATCAAATGGACCTACAGTTCTGCGCTCCAATAATCCAGGAACATTAATTAAACTCTTTAATTAAATATTTCGAATTATTAACTTTAGGTTATTCCACTAAAAACCTAAAGTTGCATTCTCGTTGCTGTAGATATATAAAATAAGCTGAATTACGTTGGTGTTCATCGATATAGTCATTACATACAGATTGACCCTTCACGAGTATCTCATAATTAGAGCAGGGTCAAAATATCTATTATACCCCTCTAATTATTTTTACCTTAAGTACCATTGATTCTCTAATGAACGATTTATTCATAACTATTGTGAATATTTATCTTTCTATTCGTAATAGAAAGACTTGAAAGCTATAATCGTTCAAGTATCAAATCAACCCTTAAGGAAGATACTCTTATACTTCTCGCAAGAATGAGTGAACTCCATATCTATTAGAAATGTCATCAGCTACATACCAAACCATGTCCCTAAAGTACGTAGCTATTGGTCGGGATTTCTACACCAACCTCACATTTGTAAATCAAAAGACATAGCATGCCATGCAGGAGTTCGTAATACTCTCAGGATTCAGATCAATCCATTTATGACCATCTATTAGATTGAAATGAATTTATTTATTTAACGAATATTATAAGAAAATCATTTTCTCTGGGTCCAGTCCTATATGATCACATCATATAAGGTGTCTTCATTCTCATGTCATCACATGGACGATCTCGGATCAAGGTCACTATCCATTTATTGAATGGAATACAACTATAGATAAACCACAAATAAAGTACTGATTTTGTTTACTCTCTATGGACTATTTTATATTACTAACTTCATACTTAAATCCTCTTGTGTATGACACTCATACACTAAACCTGAAGGCACATAAGTAATCAAGGGTAAACTAGACAATTTATAATATGCGATTTAAATCAAATGAATAATGCATCTTTTATTCAAAAATTCCTTTTACAAATTACATGAAGCTCTAGGGCATATATCTCAATATAACCTAATGATCAGAGGAGATTCCTGAGCCGAAATCCAGAAAAGGTACAACATGAGGGCCTTCTTTTATTTATTACTATCTATTTAGTTTCTACATACCATATAATATATCCTTCCGGCTCTAGGTCACGTCCGGGCGGATATGCACATATCTGGCATATAGATAACACATACGGTCAAGCTTCTTCGAAGCCAGGTCGGGAGGATATGTACCCATATTCTATTATATGCATGATCCTTCTTTTCTAACTTCTTTTTTATTATCTTATATATGTTTAGCTATTTTTCTTATGTTACGCGTTGTTATTCATTTATGTATGCATAGTTTGTTCTACTCCACTATTTTAATTCGAGATAGACGTGTGCTTATTTTGCTGCTCAAGATGATATGCATGCTATGTTTTGCTTAATATGAGATATGGGGATGATGTTCGACCAAAATTATTATAAGTTCAGCTGGACATGTGGTATATCCGGCAAGATTACCCTTGTGGTACATGGGATGGAAGCCCGGATGTAAGTTATATAGCCAATTCTGAATGGACGGTAATATGGTTCGCACTCGGGATACAACGCCACATACCACTAAAGGATGGCCATTTCGTTATAAATGTGTCTAAAATGTATGTTCACTAAATCTATGTTAGTATATACATGTTTTTTCTCGATTGTGTAGCATGTCCGATCGGACATGTACCATTATATCTGGCAAGCCTCCCTAAGGACATGCCCATTGCATGCATGATTTAGTCTATTTGATTATCTTCCTAGTATTTTATTTATCTTTGCTGGAATTATTATTATTTCAATTATTGTTATTTAATGTCCACCATCTGTCGTTATTGTGACCTTATGCCTTTGAGCTACGTCGTATGTCCGGCCAGACGGGAATTTGAATATTATATCCGACCTACTATGGACATGTCTGATCGACCTCTCCGAGGCCAAGCCTGTGTAATGCTTGTCCAGATCCATTTCACTACTGTTTTATAAATGTTGTAATAATTTATAGATGATTATTTTATTTATTGCCTATACAATTCATGATTTCACTTTATGTGTTCTTAAATTACTTTGTATGTGATTGCATTATAAGTTATGAGGATACCTCCTTCCAGTATAAATATTATACCAGCATCAGTATGAGACCATTTCAAACCCAAACGGGTTTAAGGTCAGACCTAGTGCGGCCTTAAATCATTCTTGGTGTCTCATAATGAGTGGTGACTCCCTTATTCTCTGGTTAGTCTCCCCGTGGGACTATCCATATTCTCTATAGGCTGCGCAACCCAGCAGTGTAGTGGTCGCCAATGTCATAGGCATAGCGGTAAATCCTGCTTCGCTCCTACATCCCTCATTTCTTCTTTGGCTTATTCCAATGGCATTCACATTCACTAGAGTCCACATAACTCATTATCTGTAGCCTTACGAAGGCTTTGTCTGTCAAGACATTTCCAAACTACTCACACGAACTATCGGATTCACAGCCGGTTCCTGTCATTGCCTCACACAAGAGGGCTTACACATTTGACTTTCCCATCAAGTCTTGGCATCTAGCTTGCATGGAAGAAATATTTCACCCCCTTTTAAACCATTTGAAACCTTATTCAACCCCACATCAGGTTTTTATGAACAAATACATCCATGCCAACATCACTGCAGCACCATCATTACACTTCCCACACATTCCAAGCATCTCTCACACATTCATGGCGCATAAATCGATTGCTTGTCTCTCATAGACAAGTTTCAAATCCATTTCAGGTCTCTCCCAAATATTTTAGTTACATCCTAGCCAACAGTATATTTCAACAGCATTTATCATGTGCTCGCCCATTGTCCATCACTATTCTATGATATTAAGGGTTGTACTCTTTCCCACGCGTGCCATCACGCCATCTCACAGCTTTCTCTCGATCCGTTGCGCTACCGAGGATTTACACTAGTCCTATAACGTTAACTTCCCCTTTGTCACATCCGTTCAAATTATAGTCATTTCCTGTGCCCAACCTAGGGCTTTGATACCAATTATCACGGGCAGACTTTTCCTATAGTGGAAAATCGAGCTCGTGCGACACTTACCGAGGTTCACACCTTATAAGTCAACCTTCCCATAGCACTCAAACTCAAATTCCATATTTTATATGTCTACATACTCATATAGCGGCAAGTTGTAGAAGTTAATAAGCATTCTCATAGCATAAGAACACGAGTCCGAACTGACTAGGGACCAGAGAAATGATTAGTACAACTGGAAATAAAAATACGATATTTTATTAATATCATGATTATTACATTACATCATTATACAAACAACATTTAAGGGGGAGAAGGTTCATGGCTAATGCCTCTAGATCACTGAAGCCCCTTTGGCCACTCCAAGGCTCACATAAGCTTCCCTCCTAAAGAGCTTTTAAAGACATTACACATGTTTCATCGGTATACATATCTAGCCCTTGAGTGGTCACACACCCCTCTAAAATCTAAAGTACAAGGAGTTTCTGGGAACTATTTCAGCGAGTCAATAAACCACAATATAAGTGACTTTGAGATTAAATTACGTCCCTAGACGAGCTCATCTTGATGGCGTTCTACAACACCCTTACTTTTGTAGCAAAGTGCATGATTAAGGCCAAAAATGGGCACACTGCAAGAGTCTCCCGGCAAACTTCAAAATCAGACTTCACGGCGGAAATTTCCCCAGTACATGTGACCATGAGCTTAACTAATGACCTCGACCCAACTTGATCTGGCGCCCCAGAACATAAGCTTCTTCACAATGCTGCAAAATTAAACTAGCGGCAAATGATCAAGCTTCTAAATCTCCTGACAAACTTCAGAATGAGACCTCACAGATAAAATCTTCGTAGTACATGTGGCTATGAGAGTTACTTATGACCCTCGGCGAGCTTAATCTGATATCCTCAAACATGAGCTCCTTTACAAAACGGCAGAAGGTGTAGGTATTAGCAAATGTGGTTTTGTCGTAAATGTGTAAAAATAACTTGTGTCACCTCTCTATTGCTTGTAGTCATAGAAAATTGATGCGAATATTGCTAGATTGATAATGGGAACGTGACACAGTCCATGGGTAGAACTAAAAGAGAGAATATGTTAATAGTTTCGTCCATGCACTGCCTGTTACCGTCTTTGTCTCATTACTTCTCTATTCCTCTCTCTTACTTTTACCTTATACAATGCTCAACTCCTATAATAAAAAATGATCTTACTACCCCATAATACCATATGACGCCTCAGATTCGTTAAAACAAATTTCTCGTTTATGAATTTACAATCTTCTAAGCTACTGCTATATATGAAACGGGCAAGAAGAGTTAATAATATACACATGGAATATCACATTCTCTTCTGGGTACTAGCTGACCTTGCCCACCAAATCTACAAGTTGAATTTCAGTTATGTACTACACACTTTTTTTTCTTGTAGTACTCTTGAATTATGGTACTCTGCTACTCTCTCTCTCATTACCAAATAAATTAACTTTATCTATTCTCTCTCATTACCAAATAAATTACTCTACTAATCTCTCTCTCATTTCCAAATAAATTAACTTTATATATTCTCTCTCTCTCATTACCAAATAAATTAACTTGATATACTTCCATAAACAAAATAACGTAATAACTAATGTTCAGGATTTCCTGAATCCATAAATAACAAGGAAAATTGAATATTGGTACTTTTTGTTAGGGATATGCCCTATACCCAACTTGTGGATGGGCTATATGTACATGTATTTACAATATTTTCATTAATTAATAAAATGGCAATCTTTATTATACGTGTCTTACATAAATTATATGAATCATCAAACACTGTAATAAAGCCCTTGGAGTAATGAGATGATGGCTTCCACGTCTTATGAGAATCATTACTCTCAAACGTTCCTAGTCATAGTTTTATGAATAATCTGGGCGTTCACAAAGCGGAGAGACTAGCATGATGATATGATCTGCCCTTAAGTGGGGTAGCCGATCTCATATGCTACTAGCGGAGATCCGTCCGCTTGGTGTATCACATGGATGCATGAGTTGCTCGTGTCTATCGAAATGACCGCCGAAAGTTTTCACATGGAGTGTTTATCCTATGTGTCTGTGAGAACTTTCATGTATCGATTGTATGAATAGTCCTTAGACTTGAGGTCTTTACAATTTATATGTGGATCAAATGACTTTGACATTCTCCTTCCCCGGCTCAAAAGATCTGGTCATAAGGGTATGATTGGGCATTTATTGAAACACATGAAGTTTGTAAAGATACAACAGAGAATTGTCACTCTCTCGGATAATATTTTCTTATAATAGTAGTATTTCAGTTCGCGGGTTGATATGTGTGATCAGTGCTTGAGACTATGACCGCAGCGGAAGAATCATGTGAGATTCTAGGGTTAGCACGATTCATGACACTATCAACATCATACATATGACTATATAGGTAGACACTTTCCATACCCTAGGTCAAACGGTGGGGATATAGTGAGGCGAGAGACCGTATCATATGTAAATCGCATACATAATGGGTATATAACTTTCCTTCTTATTTGGGGGCATTGGCATGTTGCTAGATGTCAACCTTGGTCATTGAAATCGAACGACCATCTGATCGGAGGATAATTTATGTTCGACTAAATTATCACGATTCATTTCATATCCAACTTGAGGGGAACCCAAAAGATCACACACAACAAAGTCGAAATCAATGGTTAACAGTGCACAGTACAAATTTAACAGCATATATAATTGTTGTAGGAATTGTTCATAACTGGTTCAATGTGTTTAATTATTGAACTGATCATTTATGAGGTTCCAAAGTGGCTTAGGGATTGGTGAATGACGATAGGGGCACTTTGGGAATTGGAAAAATGAATAAGAAAATAAATAAATAAATCTGCGTTTTTTTATTTTTTTATTTTTTTTATTTGTTTTGAATTCCAATTCAGCCCAAACTTTTATTAGGGTTTTATAATCTCATTAAACCACTATTTCAAGATCCAATGGCTAAGATTTAATTAGCATTTATCCCACATCGGATTCTTAATTAATTTTGTTGTCTTTGGAGCACCTATATAAACCCAAAGAATTCTTTACAAATTTTTACACCAAAACCTTTCATATCTTGGGTTTATATAAGTGAGCAACTCTAAAGTTTAAGAGTAAGCCACTGATTTTGAGGATCCTTAAGTCTAATTGACTAGAGGAATCTCAAGCTAAAAGTTTTGAGGTATTTGCCTAGGCTAGCACCAAGGGCAAAATACCCGTGCACTCAAGGCGTAGTCTTGCCGTTGAGTTTTGGCTTTGGTGTGTGCACCTTTGGAGGCCACACAATTGGGTGGCTCTTTGGAACGTGGAAGAGCTTGCTGAGTTCGAGAAAAGCTTGTAGATTTGAGGGAGGACTGGAGGAGTCTTCCTTTCAAGTAAGTCTTTTTCTTTCTTTATTTTAATTAGAGTTCTTATGATAGTTAGCATGTTTAGGTTTATGTTCTTTTCATGTTTTATGAGTTTTTATGCTTAGAATATATAGTAACATGCCTCGTCTTGTAGAATAATCAAAACAAATGGGTCTTGGGCAAAGGGATAGCGGCATCATAATTTTTAATTTTTCGCTGCGCACTCGCGGCCGCTTCCTAACAGTGGTATCAGCGCGCCGTTTTTGTTTTGATTAGTTCTCTCTCATTTGAACTCGAAATTATGTGTGTAAAAGCTCGTTGGAAAGCTAACACCATTAACTTACTTTTAGGCACAAGTGTTGCATGATTTGGTTAAGATTGGAATTGTGAAATTACATTTAAAGTTCACACATCTGTAAAAAAACGTGAATAGTAAATTTATTTGATTAAAATAAAATGCAATATCATAATTAAATATTAATCAAAGTTATTTAATGCCAAAAATAATTCCAACATATTAAAACTCATATGCTTGATGATTCTATGTATGATTAGAATTGGCATGATTATTTTAGGGTGCAAGCATCTATAGACTTTCTAAGGAAATAGAGAGTGTATTGCTTATCCCTTAGCTAAGTAATTATTCCGTGATGAACTTAGAGATTTATTACCTTTAAGGCTAATAAATATAAATCACTTGTTTATAATAAAAGACATTATAAGAGATACAAGTGGGGTGGGACCAAGACGTTAATAAAACTTTCCAAACTAAAGTTAATTTAACCAAAGGTATTACTAGAGTTAGATAATGATTTGGTGTCTTCCTTCACTCACTACCTTTTTATAGCCAAAAGGAAAAGCTGTGACGACATCTAGATAATCATTTACTTAAGGCTTACCTTAAAGCATATTTAAAGTGTTGGACTAATTTGGAGGATCTATTGTTTATTCATGTCACCAAGGCAATAAGAGCCTAAGAGGTAAGGGTATTTAAGAGAGTTCGCTCCACCCTCCCTTTGGGGAATTTTCAATGGAGGAATCCATTTGACAATTATTCACTTAAACTTGCTAAAATCCTTAATAATAATTTAAGTCTAAAATTTGCCTCCCAATGTAAAGTATAGACCCAAAGGGCTTAAACCGTATTGGCAGGACTAGGCTTTACCAGACTGACCATACCAATTTGTCCTAAATCGTACTATTGACAATGGTTTGACTTTTCTGAGTCATAAGACGCAGCGACCCTTAGGCGTGGTCTTATAACTTAGTGGCAAAGATCGGGTGTCCACAAGGACTAGCATAAGTTATGGCATGTTTGATTGACCAATCCAATGATCAAGGAATTGTGATTTATATCATAAATTGGTTGGGAACCTACCTAATTATCGTATTTTATAACGACCGGCCCTAGTCGGAGTTGTGAAATGATGATAATGGGATCATTGCCCACAAGAAATCTATCATATTGGGGTTGATGCGATTTGCTTAAAATTTTAAAACAATTGAGTGAGAGCAACTTCATAATATTAAAAGCCCATATTATTATGAAACATTAATGAAAACATATTCCTAATTTTAACATTTTCTCTTAACAGGTGGGTTAAAATATTTCACAAACATTAAAATGGAAAACAGAATATCACTTCGTTCCATCCTTGATGAGCATAAGCTCAAAGGGGACAACTACAATGACTGGTTTAGAAACCTTAAATTTATCTTACGACAAGAAAAGATTTTCTATGTTCTTGAAAGACCATTTCCCCCTGAACCCTCAGAAGATGCTGACCAAAATACATTTGATGCTTGGAAGAAACACGTCGATGATGATGAGCAAGCAGTTTGCATAATGCTTGGCTCTATGTCGGACAAACTTCAGAAAGCTCACGAAGATATGGATACGCAAACCATCATCTTTCATTTGAAGGAGTTGTATGTAACTTTTGTTCATACCGTGAGATTCCAAGTGTCATGTGCCTTATTCCAAACAAGGTATAAGGAAAGATCTGTTAGTGGACATGTGTTTAAGATGATTGGCCACATTGAAAAATTGGCCAACCTCGGGTTCATCATGGATCATGAGATAGGTCACGATCTAATTCTTCAGTCATTACCAAAAGACTTCTCTAACTTTATTATGAAGTTTCATCTGTCTAATAAAAAAGCTACTTTAGCATAATTGCACAATCTGATAAAGCAAGCAGAGAATGACTTGAAACTGGAGCTTAAAACCTTCATCATGCTTACGGGTACGGACCTGAAGCCACGAGGCCCAAAGAAAAATAAGGGCAAGGCCAAGGCTCCAGATCACCTAAATCCCAATGGTAAGGTGGAGAAGAAAACGGGAAAGAGGAAATGTTTCTTTTGTGGAAAGAAATGTCATTGGAAGAAAGACTGCAGATCCTTGAAAGCCAATGAAGCTAGGGAAGCCCAAGAGGCCAAGAAGCCCAATGCTTCAGGTATGTTGTATATGATTGAACTATATTCTCAAAACTCTGAACCTTCTACTTGGGTGCTTGACACCGGTTGTGGGACTCACTTGTGTAACAATGTGCAAGGCCTGAGAATAGTATGAGACTTCGTCATGGGTAATGGAGCAAAACTGGCTGCATTGTGCGTGGGGACTTATTCATTAGTTTTGCCGAATGGTTTAGTTTTAGACTTAGAAGATTGTGTTTATGTATCTTTTCTAGTAAATAACATCATTTCAATTTCTTCTTTATGTAATAAAGGCTTTTATATGCCTAATAAGTTGTAATGAATGTTCTATTTATTTCAATGAAATAAAATATGGAGATGGTATTTTGAATAATGGTATTTATGTCTTACAAACTAACAAATAATATTCAACCTATAATATATACAACGTTAACTCGAATAATCTCAATGAATCACTTCTATGGCACAGTCGCTTAGGTCATATCAATGAAACAAGATTAACTAAGCTACATAAGGATGGGTATTTCAGACCCTTCAAATATGAACCTTATGGAACTTGTGAGTCTTGTTTACTTGGTAAAATGACCAAATTACCCTTCAAAGGTAAAGGATAGCGTGCAGTGGAGACATTAGAACTCATACACTCTGATGTATGCAGACCAATGTCAGTCACCGCTAGAGGTGGATTCTCCTACTTCATTATCTTTTTTGATAATCACTCGCGATATGGGTATGTGTACCTTATGCGGTACAAATCTGAAGCCTTTGAGAAATTCAAAGACTTCAAAGCTGAAGTAGAAAACCAGCTTAATAAGAGTATTAAGTCACTAAGGTCTGATCGAGGTAGTGAATACTTAAGCGACGCATTTCAAGATTACTTGAGAGAAAATGGCATTGTTTCCCAGTGGACTCCTCCGGGAACTCCACAGCATAATGGGGTCTCCGAAAGGAGAAATCGGACATTATTAGATATGGTCCGATCAATGATGCCAGGCACAGATCTACCTATTTCATTTTCGGGTCTTGCTTTAGAAACTGCAACAATACTACTAAACCAAGTTCTTTCCAAGACTGTTAGTCAAACACCATATGAGTTATGGTCTGGGAAACGTCCTAGTCTTAGTTATCTAAGAGTTTGGGGATGTGACACATATGTTAAGCTCACACAAACTAACAAATTGGATGATAGGGCAGTTAAATGTAAGTTTGTAGGATATGCCTTGAACTCAAGAGCATACGTGTTCTACGTCCCAAATGAACAAAGAACATTTGTCTCACGAAATGCTAAATTTCTAGAGAATGAATTCCTTCTCAAGAAATATAGTGGGAGTAGACTTGACCTCGATGAAGTACGAGAAGAACAAACTAACATAGAACTACACCACAGGCCCCTCAAAAGGGCAGCAACGGAACAACCACAAGGTTATGAACTTAGAAGGTCTGGTAGGGAAAGATATGAGCCTGAAAGATATGGTTTCCATATTGATAAGGAACATAATCAGGTCATTGATAATGACGATCCCACCAGTTATGACGAAGCGATGCGTGACACTGATTCAGTCAAGTGGCTTGAGGCCATGAAATCCGAAATAGACTCTATGTATCAGAATCAAGTCTGGGACTTGGTGGATGCACCTGAAGGGATAAAACCTAATAGGCTGCAAGTGGATTTACAAGCGTAAAACTGATGCAGAAGGCAACATCCAAACCTATAAGGCTAGGTTGGTGGCGAAAGGTTATAGACAAATCTAAGGAATTGACTATGACGAAACCTTCTCGCTTGTTGCAATGATAAAGTCCATTCGAATTTTATTGGCACTAGCTGCACACTTTGATTATGAGATTTGGCAGATGGATGTCAAAACAGCTTTCCTTAATGGGAACCTCGTAGAGGAAGTCTATATGACACAACCTGAGGGGTTTGCATCTAAGGATGATCATAATAAAGTATGCAAGCTTAAACGATCCATTTATGGACTCAAGCAAGCCTCCAGAAGTTGGAATATACGATTTGATGAGACAATCAAAGAATTTGACTTCATCAAAAATGTAGACGAGCCTTGTGTTTACAGGAAAAGTAGTGGAGTTTGTGTGTTATTTCTTGTATTATATGTCGATGACATATTAATCATCGGGAATGATATTCCCATGATGCAAGCCACCAAGCAATGATTATCTCAGAATTTCTCCATGAAAGATTTGGGAGAAGCAGCCTACATCCTCGGCATTAAGATCTATCGTAATAGATCTAAGAGGTTGTTAGGACTTTCTTAATCTACGTACATAGATAAAGTTTTGAAAAGATTCAAAATGGAAGATTCCAAAAGAGGTAATTTACCTACTTGTCATGGAATCAAATTATCTAAGGAGCAATGTCCACATACACCTTCAGATAGAGAGCGTATGAGTATGATCCATTATGCTTCAGCAATAGGATCGATCATGTACGCCATGCTATGTACAAGACTTGATGTCTCTTATGCTCTTAGCATAACGAGCAGGTATCAGGAAAATCCTGGTGAGTAACACTGGGCAGCTGTCAAAACAATCCTCAAGTATCTGAGAAGAACTAAGGATGTGTTCTTGACATACGGAGATTGTTCTGAGATGAAAGTCATTGGTTACTGTGATGCGAGCTTTCAGACCGATAGGGATGACAGTAGATCGCAAACAGGATATTTGTTTACTATGAATGGCGGAGCTGTCAGTTGGAAAAGCTCAAAGCAGTCAACTACAGCGGACTCCACCACTGAAGCCGAGTATATTGCAGCATCTGAGGCAGCTAAAGAAGTAGTCTGGATAAAGAAGTTCATCACAGAGCTGGAAGTGCTTCCCGCGATAAAGAATGGCGTCACGATGTACTGTGACAACACGGGCACCATTGCTCAATCAAATGAACCAAGGTCCCACCAGAAATCCAAGCATGTACTCACGCGATTTCATCTCATCGGGGAGATTATTGAGAGAAAAGAAGTTATTATAGAGATAATACCCACATAAGATAATCTTGCAGATTCTCTGACTAAAGGGCTGACTCAACAAAAGCATGATAGGCACACCCAAGAGTATGGTGTCCAGATTCATACTAGTTGGCTATGGTGCTAGTGGGAGATTGTTAGGGATATGCCATATACCCAACTTGTGGATGGGCTATATGTACATGTATTTACAATATTTTCATTAATTAATAAAATGGCACTCTTTATTATACGTGTCTTACATAAATTATATAAATCATCAAACATTGTAATAAAGCCCTTGGTGTAATAAGATGATGGCTTCCACGCCTTATGAGAATCATTACTCTCAAACGTTCCTAGTCATAGTTTTGTGAATAATCTGGGCGTTCACAAAGCGAAGATACTAGCATGATGATATGATTCGCCCTTAAGTGGGGTAGCCGATCTCATAGGCTACTAGCGGAGATCCGTCTGCTTGGTGTATCACATGGATGCATGAGTTGCTCGTGTCCATCGAACTGACCGCCGAAAATTTTCACATCGAGTGTTTATTCCATGTGTCTGTGAGAACTTTCATGTATCGATAGTAAGACTAGTCCTTAGACTTGAGGTCTTTACAATCTTATGTGTGGATCAAATGACTTTGACATTCTGCTTCCCAGGTTCAAAAGATCCAGTCATAATGGTATGATTGGGTCATTTGTTGAAACACATGAAGTTTGTAAAGATACAACAGATAATCGCCACTCTCTCGGATAATATTTTCTTATAAGAGTAGTATTCCAGTTCGCGGGTTGATATGTGTGATCAGTGTTTGAGACTGTGGCCGCAGCGGAAGAATCATGTGAGATTCTTGGGTTAACACGATTCATGACACTATCAACATCATACCTTTGACTATATGGGTAAACATTTTCCATACCCTAGGTCAAACGGTGGGGATACAGTGAAGCGATGGACCGTATCATATGTAAATCACATACATAATGGGTATATATCTTTCCTTCTCATTTGGGGGCATTGGCATGTTGCTAGATGTCAACCTTGGTCATTGAAATCGAACGACCATCTGATCGGAGGATAATTTATGTTCGATTAAATTATCACGATTCATTTCATGTCCAACTTGAGGGGAACCCAAAAGGTCACACACAACAAAGTCGAAATCAATGGTTAACAGTGCACAGTACAAATTTAACAGCATATATGATTGCTGTAGGAATTGTTCATAAATGGTTCAATGTGTTTAATTATTGAACAGATCATTTATGATGTTCCAAAGTGGCTTAGGGATTGGTGAATGACGATAGGGGCACTTTGGGAATTGGAAAAATGAATAAGAAAATAAATAAATAAATAAATATGCGTTTTTTTTTAATTCAAATTCGGCTCAAACTCTTATTAGGGTTTTATAATCTCATTAAACCACTATATTAAGATCCAATGGCTAAGATTTAATTAGCATTTATCTCACATCGGATTCTTAATTAATTTTGTTGTCTTTAGAGCACCTATATAAACCCAAAGAATTCTTTACAAATTTTTACACCAAAACTTTCATATCTTGGGTTTATATAAGTGAGCAACTCTAAAGTTTAAGAGTAAGCCACTGATTTTGAGGATCCTTAAGTCAATTTGACTAGAGGAATCTCAAGTTAAAAGTTTTGAGGTATTTGCCTAGGCTAGCACCAAGGGCAAAATATTCGTGCACTCAAGGCGTAGTCTTGCCGTTGAGTTTTGGCTTTGGTGTGTGCACCTTTGGAGGCCACACACTTGGGTGGCTCTTTGGAACATGGAAGAGCTTGCTGAGTTCGAAAAAATCTTGTAGATTGGAGGAAGGACTGGAGGAGTCTTCGGTTCAAGTAAGTCTTTTTCTTTCTTTATTTTAATTAGAGTTCTTATGATAGTTAGCATGTTTAGGTTTATGTTCTTTGCATGTTTTATGAGTTTTTATGCTTAGAATATATAGTAACATGCCTAAGCTTGTAGAATAATCAAAACAAATAGATCTTGGGCAAAGGGATAGCGGCATTATAATTTTTAATTTTCCGCTGCGCACTCGCGGCCGTTTCCCAACACTTTTATGGTGCAACATATCTGTTTCATAATTAAAATAGAATTTGCAAGAAAGAGAGTAAGAGACCGTGGAAAACCTGCATGTAGAGGTGGCCATCGGTCCGATTCAGTTCCGAATCGGAACTGAACCGGCCGGTTCCCGGTTTCACAAGTGTGAAATCGGAATCGAACAGAACAGTTCTAGTTCAGTTCCGGTTCCGATTCCATTCCGGTTTTCTTTTCTTTTTTTTTATTTTAATAATGATTTTTTAAAAAAAATAATAAAATTTAAAACGGTTCCACCGTAGAACCGCTGGAACCGAACGGTTCCGACAAAACCGCTGGAACCGTCCGATTCCAGCGGTTCTTTTCGGTTCGGTCGGGGATGAACCCTAACCGAACCGAAAAATTTCAATTCCGATTCCGATTCTGATTCCAGAACCGGTTGGAATCGGAACCATGGCCACCTCTACCTGCACGTGCTCCGTGCTCATCAGTCCAAGACAATGACAACCTCATGTGAGGCTGAGGCTGAGGCTGGCCGGCCTTTCACCATCCATCAAGATCATTTGGACCACCCAACTAATGCATTAAAAAAAAATTTAATCTGTTACTACTTTTAACATTTCATTTGGTAGAAGGAACAAAAAATTAAATGAGGACAAAAAAGATTACAAAACATTAGATACGCATCTTTATGCAAGAACAAAATTATTAAACCATTGCACAACATACCGTTTTCAGGAATTGATACCAATCAATAAAACCTAGAGGTGACTATACAATCCTCTTTAAAAGTATATATAAAAGCCTAAAACAGGGAGAGTAAGCACTGGCATAATCATCAGCAACACGGGGCTCTACAAAATGCTTCGCATGCAAGAACTAAGGATGCAAAACCCACACAAATAAAATCTACCAATCCTAGTGTCAAGAGTTAAATTCTATTCCAATCTATTCCATTCCTAGATCTCAATAACACAGCACCAAGGTGCCAATGTCTGGTGCTGTACAAATCAATCTGCAATCTGATAAAATACACTGCACCTATGCATATACATGACAAGTTTTCCTGTTGTGCCCCACTCCTTTGCACTTGCTACAATGCAGCTCTCTCTTAGGACGCCCCTTCCATCTTATTCTTCTCTTCTTCGGTGGGCCAGACAAAGGAAGAAGTGGAGGAGGGCGAACTTGAACTGGAACTGGAACTTGTGAAGATTGGAAAGGTTGCAAAGGTTTATCTACTTCTGGAACTGGATTAATTGATTCTGTATATGTTAACCGGAAAGCTTCAGTTGTATAAAACTTGGAGCAGTAATCAGGCAAATCTCTACCAACATGCTGAAGAACAGCCACAGCATGAACACATGGGAAACCATTCAACTGCCAACCTCTGCAATTACAGTCCCAAACATCAATGTTCACAACATTACATGAACCCAAACCACGGACCTCAAAAGCACTACCAAGTCCCAATAGAACTTGGAGAGAATGTGTTCTGAGCATCTCATTCTGCAACTTATCCTCCAAAGATGGAGTTAACTTTGTCAACCACTGATTTGAATCCATCCTGCGGGTGTACATCATCTCCATAATCTTGCGGCAAATGGTACTGATAATCTGCACTATTGGTAACTCAGGAAGCTCACCTACCCAGCTATAAAATGAGTCAGCAATGTGAGATGTCATGTGGTTGTACCGTGAACCCTCAAAGAGTGCATTTGCCCAGCTTTCAGGTTCACTATGCAGAATCCAATCAAAGGCCTCAGATGAAATGGCCTTAATGCTGTCGATGCATTTTCTAAATTCATCAAGCGTGCCAGCTTGGGCGGCATCGTACAAGTGCGCAACAATCACGCTAACAACTTCCTCAGTATATGAGCCTTTTAGATCCCTTTTTAACTCCTCTGTCAGATGATGAAGGCAATAACAATGGTATGAATTCTCAAAAATTGCGAGAATCGACGGTCTCAGTCGCATCAGCCTATCTGCCACAAATGTTATTGATTGGCATGATGAAAGTGCAGATTTTAGCTGAAGCAAGAACCAATGCCAATTATCATCATTCACAGCATCTACTACACCAAAAGCAACAGGAAAAATTCCATCATTTCCATCCAATGCTGTAGCAGTTAGTAAACTTGATTGGTACTTCGATTTTATAGTCAAAGTTTCAAGAAAAATAAGGGGGCGGCAACCATTCTCGAATCCGTATAATGAGGCATGAAAGGTAACAAATAATTGATGGAAACTTAAGTCCTCCCTTGTACTGAAAGTGACAACACTACTTGGATTTGTCTCTAATATTTTATCAACTAACCAAGGTAACTGATTGTATGACTCTTTGTATGACCCTTGAGACTCCCCCCTGGCATTCTCTAAGGCACGCCATGCTTTAACATATCCTAATTCAATTCCAAAGTCTCGACGAATTTCTTCAGCAATTTCTTTTGGTTTACATTTTGGGGTTTCTAGCAACTTCTCCTTTACAATGGATGCTAGCAGTTTCCTAGAGGCTTTGGAACGAGTTGTTGGATCAGGACCTGCGTTACATGTATGAGTTTCATTCATTGTTTTGATTTGAAATAACTGTGTTGTAGGAACTCTCGACGCATGAATCCTCCAAGGGCAACCTTCCGCTTTGCACTTTGCGGTTACACGCAAACCCTCATTCTTCTTAAAACAGTATGTGAAGCCATGAGCAACTGAGTATTTGTACAAAGCATCCCGGAAGTCATGGACATTATTGAACCGCTGGTGTACACCAGTTATGCAATTTTTCCATGATTTGATAAGTTTCTGCTGCCTAGGATCAGAACCAGCTGGAGCTAAGTTATTGAGCAGCCTGGTGTCCCCAGAATCTGAAGCAACTGGAAACAAGGTGTTGAGTAGCACACCATCTCCAGAAACAGAAGGAAGAGGAATTAAATTATCAGACGGACTGACAGACTCAGTCCCTGCTGTCCTGCTAGACCTGTAAGAGCAAGTTTCCATGAGATAAAAAGCAACAAGGACAATAATTTATGCTGAGATAAACTCTAACCCAGAGCCCTGAATGTGCAAATAGTTCAGTAGCATCCTTTTCAGGTTGCTATCCAAACTCACACTTTGACCAGTGGCCTAAAGAGTCCTCCCATGAACCTGAACCAAATTAGAAAAACAACATAATAGGACAGAACATACTAATCCAAACTTAAACAAGTGCTTACTACCTACTGCAAGGGGTGGTCAAGGCATCATCTGTTGGCTTCTCACCAACCATGACATACATATCAACAGTTCCAGAATCTTCATGAAAATCAATCATGCGTTTTATATCTTTGTCGCCAGATATTGTGATGAGAGTCTTATTGTTTTTCTGGAGGAAATATTTGACAACCATGGCATTAGGATCATACTTCCATATCTCTGCCATCTCCAGCTTCAATTCATCAAATGTACTCTCTTTGTTTACACAGAGGGCATGAGCATCCCCACCAGTGTACACCAATGAACCATCACTGGCTGTTGTAAACTCCCCACCCGACTGACATATAAGAATAAGATTTCCCTTACCCATAGCTTCACAGCGACTGCCAGTAACTGTCAAAACCAACATTAAATGAGTCTAATAATACAAGAAAACTCCCATCGAATATCAAAATCAAACACATTAGGCTTAAACTGAAAGAAATCTTCCTTACAACACTATACATTCCCAACAAATTTCTGTTGGATCAAATTTTTGCTCAATTCACAGCACAAAGTATCATTCTTGTAGGATTTACATTTCACAAATCCAACTGTTTGATTTCGTACTCTTGAAATATAATTTAATTTGTTTCGGGTAAATAACGCAAAAATATTAACCTACAGTTAATAAAATGCATTGTGTAAACACATACGAAATGGACTATCTAGATGTTCTTCGAGTTACGTTTTTTTCTCCCCAAACCCTAGAACCAAAATCGCGATCCAGGGTTTTTTAGTAACGCTGTTTAAAACAACTTTGACGATATTTTAAATGTTAAACAAATGAGTATATAATTATAAGTAAAATTCAAAGAAACAAATTAGAATAGCAAACCTGATCAAGAAACCCTAGCTCGACATGCGCAAAGAGAGAGAGGTCAATAGTGAAATTGAGGCTTAATTGCAAAATGGCCTTGCTAACGCGGATGCAAAAAATTGCGATAATAACATATGGGTCCCTCATATATTAGTTTTCTACTACAAGACTATAATATCTCTCTTTTATGTTATATAGATCTATCCCTGATTCCCCGTTGTTCAATGTCTGAATACACTGGTGGTTGTAAATGAACAATTTGATTTTGATTTGGATTTTGACTTGATACGAGGTCGATTCATTTAATAAATGAATCACTTGAATTCAAAAATAATAACTTAATTATTAAATGAGACCGAATCATAAAAACTCAACTCGGTTTGTTTTTTAATCGTGAACGCTATTTGAAATAAACTCGATTCAAATCATATAGACACAACTCGACTCGATATGTGTATATTTCCAAAACAATTGAATTTTATGGGGAATTTATTTAAAATTCTAAGAAGTAAATAAAAAATCTAAAATTTGAATTTTTAAAAATTCGAGTACGAACCGAGTGCGACTTGTTAGTAATCGAGTCTGAATCGAGCTCGATCCTAATATTTATCATGTTAGGTTGTATGCCTTAGAGCTTCATATATCAGGTAAACGACTTATTAATAAAATGTGTATTAACGAGGCTCTACTGTCGAGCTCCTGGTCTCTGGTATCAGAGCCACGTGTCTAAAATCTCAAAAAGGTGTATAAAGTATAGCAGAATTGAAGTGAGTAGAGGGAGAAATCAACACAAGCATGACTACATCCTCAAAGAACTCTAATGCAACTGCATCCTTAGATACTGTTAGACTTTCTTCTTCCTTGTCTCTTTCATTAGATCTTGTTCTAAAACTCTTTCTTCAAAAATTGAGAATCTTATGGAATATTCCCAAGTTCTAGAAAATGCTCAAATCAATGAGTCATCTGTTGGATAATTATGACACATAACATCACTATTTGTACAGAACATGGTGTTGTTGTACAAATTAACTATGTGACAAAGGAAAATGCTCTTTTATCATTTGTAATTGGATTACCTGGATATATAAATGATAAAAGTCCTTATGATTAGTTCCAGATTAATAAGATATGAGACAGTATTAATCCACAAAGGTTTAATCATTAAATATCCCTAGTCGTAGTATTATCGAGACTGGACATCGATAATGCGGAATTGGCTAGTATTACACTTGTGCGTGTTATGGAAGCGTAACGGCATAGTTCTCATATATTTGGGTATTGGATACTCATGCAAGTGTAATAGGAGGTTCTGTTTACCGATGGTACGGAAACAGCTTCGCTCTGGATAGACCCCTCGGAATCCCATTGGTAGTATGACTATGTGTCTATGGGAGTCCGAATCAGGGTAGGTGTATTTGGTCTTAACCTGAGACTTGCATCGCTAATACTTGCGACAATCAATATACTTTGGTTTTGGTCGTCCGGGGCTTTAACAGGTTCTGTGTACGCCTCTTCTGGGTATACTGAGAATTGTAGTGTATTAGGTGTGATGTCAAGACAGAAGTATCACTTCAGTCATATGGAGATGATGATCACACAAGGATACAGAACTGTTACTCTAAGTGCTATAGCCATCGGGGAAGTATGACTAGGTCATGACTTTCCGATCATAAAGAGACTAGTTGCTAGTGATCTGATATATGCTTCGTACGGGGCAGACACAACTCCAGCCCCAAGCCTTGCATGTGACATCCGATACTGGATCGTAATACGCAATACTACGTATACTACGCCTGACAAAGATCTTGTATTCCGTAGAAGAATATTTCTGGAGAATTAGGTAGGCACGGTGCTTTGCTAGAAGCCAACCATGTCTTGTAAATCGGTAAGTACGTGGTACCGGGTACGCACGTGTTCGGATAGTCCGATGACCGTATTTACTGCCAACATATCCAAGGATCTTTTGGGTCGCATCCCAAAGATTCACCGATGATGTTTGACTCGAACAAAATTAATCTGGGATTAATTAAGAGAGAGAATATTAATCTGGGATTAATTTAGAGAGAGAAAATTAATCTGGGATTAATTATCAGAGAAAGAATTAATCTGGGATTAATTGCGTCGAGAATTTATCTGGGATTAAATTCGTCGAAAGGAGAGAACGCGATTAATTTGGAATTAATTGGTAAAATAAATTTAATAGTTAAATTAGATTTTACTATTTAATTTATTTAATTGTGCTAAATAATATATTAGATATATTAATTGAAATTGGATTTCAACAGGAAATTAAATTGGATTTTAATTTTAGCGAACGAATTAATTTGGAATTAATTCGCGAGCGATTTTCGTAATAATTTTACTGGGTATTATTATTTAATTAAATTAGATTTAATTGTACCGCGACGGAAAATTCGTTTAATCAGATTAAACGAATCCGAGCCCGAAGTGTGTTGAGCAAGCCCACTTGAATTTTGAATTTAAAGTGGGACCCACTTCACTTACATCATTAATCATTTCGGTGATAAATATGAGTGATGAGTTTTGGTGGAATCTTGTGAAACACTCAACATATTTAATTTTGGAAATTAACTTTTCTCTCTCCATGCTTTTGGCCGAATGACCTTTTATACTCTTGGCCGAATTGGCTGATATTTTTCTTCTTTATTATTTTTTTTTTGCCTGAAGGCCATAAATGATGAAGAGATTCTTTTGACTTTTGAAGTGCAAAAATAATAAAAGGGCATTATGTTCTCTCTCTCAAAGAAATAAGCCATTTTTGGCTTCTCTGGAAATGAAAAATAAAAGTGAATGGCCGAATTGCTTCTTTCTCTTTGGCCGATTGGCCTTTGCAATAAAAGGGCAAAAATTGCCTTTGCTGCATGCCTGGCCGAAAGAAAAGAAGATTGGCCTCTAATCTATTTGCTTATTGGTCTCTGTTTTTCTTGGAGAATGCCGAGACAAAAACAATAATCTCTCTCGGACAAATTTGTATCTCCTTGGGAGATAAAACTTGTTCCATTTGTTCTTGCTAGCACATATGGGAGTCAAATGAAGGTGATAGGGATACTCACCCATGAGCTTGGAAGCTTCAACATCCATGGAAGTTTTGAACTCAACCGATCAATGTAAGTCCTCCGCAACTTATTTTTTATTTTTATTCACACACGAATCACACTTAGAGATCTCGTGGCATGTCTAGGACACTTACAATGGTATCAGAGTCAGGTTTAAGCATTATTTAATTTCTAGGGTTTATAGACTTTATTTAGGGATTTTTGCTTGGAGCTTGTAAATGCCTAAATTGGTTGTTTGGACATGGTTGGATGATGATGACTTGGAGTTATGCATGATTGATTTTGTGAAAAATGGATTAGATTAATTTTCCCTAAAATCTATACCTTGGCCGAATACACCCTAGGAATTGCTCATGGTAATTTTTTGAATTAGACTATTGGATATGTTGATTCACATGAAATTGAATGTTAATTGTTGATTTAATTAGATTGAAATCAAAATTGAATGTTAATTTCATGTATTGTCGTGAGTGTGAAGCATGTTGGAATGAATTGATTGTGCTTTAATTTGTGTTGGACATAAATTAAAATGTTAAGCATGATTAATTAGATTAATTAGTGTTTTGGAAATACTAGATTAATTAATTAATTAATTGTGTTAATTGCACTTTAATTGAATTAATATGTAATTTGGAATGATGTATTAATTTAATTTGTTGTATTTGAGCTATTGGGTTTGGTTGGGCCAAATTTTAGTTTTAGATTATATTTGGGCCTAAACCATTTCTATAAAGTCCAAAATATATCTATTGGGCCTTTAGTAATTTAATTGGGCCTAATGGGCCAAAATTGATTCTATGGCATATGGTGATTCCTATTGGGCCTAGGCATTATGGGTTAGATCCATTTTGGCCAAAAGCCCAAGCCTAAAGAATTAATTAAAAGCTCATTGGACTTTAATTAAATAGTATTGGATACTAATTGGGCCTTTGAGACCTATTAAGATTAGATTTGGAATCCAAGTCTTTAAGGCACATAAATAAGTGTAATTATTTAATTTGGAATTAAATATGAATTAGTATTGGATACAATTTAAATTGGATTTAAAATTGTAGTTCGATATAATTCAAGAATACTAACTTTGAGTATTTATTCTTAAACGAGTTTGACTCGCGCAAATCAAATCGTTGTATGAATATTGGATGGTTATTAATCAAAGATTAATTAATTGGATTAGATTGATTGAATAACATGATTTGTGTGAATACTTGGATGTATGTATGAATAATGTATATCTGATTGATATTAGAAGGGTGAGGGCAATTTTGGAAATTGTTGTAATAAATTTAGAATTTATTAAATTGGACCTGCGTGTCCAGCCTATTACCTCTTTTCTCATTGTATTTCTCTTATCACCAATTCCCCTCAATGTAAATGAGGTTTCTTTAGAAGTATTATGTAATTGGGTAGAAGTAAAAATAGTGCTTACAGAAGAGAGGAAATTGAGAGATTTGTTCTAGGAACAAATTGTATTATATATCCATCCGTATATCATTATTAATTTATTTCGCGCCTTATTATGCTTTTAGAATGCATGCTTAAGGGTGTATGATGAGACCTAATCAAAGATAATAAATTGGTTGCCAATTTATGCAAAAATTCCTCAACAAATATTAAGCGTTTTCCTTCCATTGAGTGATTCATTCTCAAGATCCAAGATTGGCACTGGTTTGTTGGCCAAAGTCAAGACCTTTGTCCATCGCGGATGTGTTTGAATCATGAAGGCTTTGTTCCATACCGCATGTCTTGTCCAAGTTGTGATTTGTTGGCCAAAGTCAAGATCACTTATTGTCCATCGACATCGATTATGAAGCTTTCCAACGTCAATGGGTCTCGCTTAACTGGAATCATTAAGCTTGTTGTGCCAAAGCCAAGGTTTAGTTGATTCATACAAAAAGGTTAGGAAAATATATTTGATATATTGGCATATATATTATATATTATATATATGTTTCGGACTTGGAGGTCCACCTACCGGATCTAGGAATTGGATGAGATCCAATTGATCTTAGAGATCTACCTAGTTAAATATCATACATCTTGTTAGCCAAAGTCAAGGTTGTGTGTTATTTAACGGGATCCTAGCCCACTAGGAAACTAGGTTTCCCGAGTACTCCACAGAGAGTTAGAGGCTCGCCGAAAAATAGTGGGAGGCAAGTATGAAATTTGCAATTTCGTTTAGATACTTGCCGATACGCGCTCATTTAATTTTTCGTCATTAATTATAGAATATATTAGTTGGACTAATATTCAATTGTTGTTTTAATTGGACAGTTGGACTGTATTCAAACTACTTCATTTGTAGTTGGTTATATAATTGGATTATACTAATCAATACATTTGAATGTAACCAATCAATTGTAGTTGATTATATAGTTAGACTATAGTAATCATTATATTTAATTGTACTTGAAATCGTTGATTGGATAGTTGGACTATAGCAATCAAGATGACTGAAAGATTAGCGTCAAATGACATAATCTTGGGGAAAATGTCTTTAACGACTTTAATTTTCAGATTAGGAGTAGAACCTCTCGAGCATGAGCCCGGAGTTGAGCAAATAGTAGAGTATGAGCTTAGGAAGACTCATTGTGATGATAACTTTAGTGCTCAATTCGTTATGCACAACCAGAACTTCTTAAAAGGACATATCCCAAGTTTTCTGCCTAAACTGTGGCAAACGGGGTCACTAGAAGTGTGACTGCTGTATGGATAAGGCAGACATGAAGGAAGTGAAGACGGGACAAGGTTCCGGCTTCAAGTATGTTTTTTATAAACATGTTCACTACTGGTTTTAAAATTGGATTTTTGATACTAGATGTGGTACATGAATATATGTTCACTGCTGATAATCTCAAACATATAACATGACAAACAAATAGCTCAAATTGAGTAAATCAAATGAGACTTATTTGTGGCATTGTCGTCTGGGACGCATTAACAAGACTCGTATATCCACACTTTCGAAGAGTGGATACTAGGACGGATTTGAACCTAATTCAAATGATGTCTACGAATCTAGTTTATTAGGTAAAGTGCCTAAAACACCTTTTACTTGGTAAAAGTGCAAGTGCCACCCATCTGTTAGCCCTCGTTCATGGTGACGTAAGTGGGCCCATGTCTAGCTAGGCTAGAGGTGGATATGAATACTTCGTAACCTTTACGGATGTGGCATCGCGTTACGGTTATGTGTATCTTATGAAACACAGTTCAGAAACTTTTGAGTAATTCAAAGAGTTTCGACACGAAGTAAGAAAAACAGACCGGCCAAGTATTAAAAACATTATGGTTGGACCATAGTGTTAACTACTTAAACATATGAGTCGCTCTAAGCTACCAATTTCCTTCTGAGGATACGCATTAAACAGTGCGGTACTTATTTTGAATAAGGTTTCGTAAAAATCTGTTCGACAGACTTCATATTAGATATGGACAGGAAAGAAACTGGGTTTCTCATTCCTGAAGATTTGGGAATGCTGGGCATATGTTTGGATGGTACCAAACTAGAACCCAAATCAGATAAGTGCCTATTTGTAGGTTGTCCCAAGGAAATCAAAGTATAGTACTTATACAACTCACAAGAGAACAATGTAATTGTTGCTCTCCATGTGGTTTTCCTAAGAGGAATTCTTGTATGCAGTGGTAATTTGGAGGAAAGTAAGACTCGATGAAAATCAGAGTAATACTATTCCAGGCACCGAGTCCTTACGGAACACAAATAGTTCATCAGGGATGAAACTGTACCAATGATCTTCGAATACATGAGAACCGTGTAGGTCGGAGAGAGTCAGAAAACAACCTAGGAGGTACGGGTTTCTGATCTCACCTCATGTAGACCTCAATCTTATTGAGGAAGATTAACCGGCTACGTATGAGGAAGTGATACTAGGTATCGACTCCTTTTATGACAAAGTGCCATGAAGTCCGAAATGGATTCCATGTATACCAACCAAGTTTGGATACTGGTTGATGTACCAGAAGGCATTGTGCCTATTGGTACTATATGAGTCTTCAAGGAAGACATACATGGATGGCAACATAAAAATGTACAGAGCTAGGCTTGTACAGAAAAGGTATCATCAACGACATAATGTCGACTACGATGAAACTTTTTCACTTGTTGCCATGATTAAATCCATTCGGATGATACTTGCTATTGCTGCATATTTCATTTATGAAATATGACAACTGGATGCCAAAACTGCTTTCCTTAACAGAAACCTTTTGGAGGATGTAAAAAACATCATGACGGTTTTGTCAGGCCAAAACATGCAAACAAGGTTTGCAAGATAAACCAATCCATTTATGGATTAAAGCAAGCATTATGTTCTTGGAACCAGCGTTTTGATGTAATCATAATGGTATATGATTTAATTCAAAACGAAGATGATTCTTGTGTATATAACAAGGTTAGTGGGAGCGCACTGACAGTGAATGTCCTATAAGTTGATGATGCATTGCTTCTTAGCAACAACATTCCCATACTAAAATAGGTGAAAGCTTGGCTTTCATGAAAAATTCTCCATAGAATACATGGGAGAAGCAGGCTTTATTCTAGGAATAAAGATCTACTGTGATAGATTTAGAAAGTTGCTGACACTCTCTCAGTGTTTGTACATTTTAATATGTACGTGACCTGATGTCTCATATGCTTTGAGCATATGTAGACTCAATCAGGCCAATCCATGTGATGGTCACTGGATTGAAGTAAAGAACATCCTTGAGTATCTTGGATGAACCAAGGATGCTTTCTGAGAATATGGGGAAAGGAGAACTTGAGGTCACTAGGTTCACCGCTGCAAGTTTCCAAACCGATAAAAACGACTGTAAGTCACAATAAGGGTACTATATAGTTTGAATAACCGAACAGTGAGCTGGAAATCTTCCAAGCAAGATACTGTTGCCGAATAAATAACAAAAGCGGAAAATTGCTGCAGCTGAGGCGGCAAAAGAAGCATTTTTGGATCTATCAATTCCTAATTAGATTAGGAGTAGTTCTGTTAGCTGCTGTGCTAGGCCACAGCGCAGGCTAAAGAACCACGGTCTCATCAATGACCCAAGTATGTACTTCGACTAATTCATCTGATTCGTTCGATCATACATCGTGGCGATGTGATGATCGAATTAATCACATCAGATGATAACCTTGTAAATCCGCTGACGAAAGCTATTTCTCAGCAGAAGTTTGAGCGACCCGTACATAGTTCAGGTGTTAGACACTTGAGTGATTGGCTATAGGCCAAGTGGGAGATTGTTGGATAATTATACCCATAACATCACTATTTTTACAGAACATGGTGTTGTTGTACAAATTAACTATGTGACAAAGGAAATTGCTCTTTTATCATTTGTAATTGGATTACCTGGATATATAAATGATAAAAGTCCTTATGATTAGTTCCAGATTAATAAGATATGAGACAATATTAATCCACAAAGGTTTAATCATTAAATATCCATAGTCGTAGTATTATCGAGACTGGACATCGATAATGCGGATCAGGCTAGTATTACACTTGTGCGTGTTATGGAAGCGTAACGTCATAGTTCTCATATATTTGGGTATTGGATACTCATGTAAGTGTAATAGGAGGTTATGTTTACCGATGGTACGGAAACAGCTTCGCTCTGGATAGACCCCGCGAAATCTCATTAGTAGTATGACTATGTGTCTATGGGAGTCCGAATCAGGGTAGGTGTATTTGGTCTTAACCTGAGACTTGCATCGCTAATACTTGCGACAATCAATATACTTTGGTTTTGGTCATCCGGGGCTTTAAAAGTTCTATGTATGCCTCTTCTGGGTATATTGAGAATTATAGTGTATTAGGTGTGATGTCAAGACGGAAGTATCACTTCAGTCATATGGAGATGATGATCACATAAGGATACATAACTGGTACTCTAAGTGCTATAGCCATCGGGGAAGTATGACTAGGTCATGACTTTCCGATCATAAAGAAACTAGTTGCTAGTGATCCGATATATGCTTCGTACGGGGCAGACAAAACTCCAGCCCCAGGCCTTGCATGTGACATCCGATACTGGATCGTAATACACAATACTACGTATACTACGCCTGAAAAAGATCTTGTATTCCGTAGAAGAATATTTCTAGAGAATTGGGTAGGCACGGTGCTTTGCTAGAAGCCAACCATGTCTTGTAAATCGGTAAGTACGTGGTACCGGGTACGCACGTGTTCGGATAGTCCGATGACCTAATTTACTGCCAACATATCCAAGGATCTCTTGGGTTGCATCCCAAAGATTCACCGATGATGTTTGACTCGAACAAAATTAATATGGGATTAATTAAGAGAGAGAAAATTAATCTGTGATTAATTTAGAGAGAGAAAATTAATATGGGATTAATTATCAGAGAAAGAATTAATCTGGGATTAATTGTGTCGAGAATTTATCTGGGATTAAATTCGTCGAAAGGAGAGAACGCGATTAATTTGGAATTAATCGGTAAAATAAATTTAATAATTAAATTAGATTTTACTATTTAATTTATTTAATTGGGCTAAATAATATATTAGATATATTAATTGAAATTGGATTTCAACAGGAAATTAAATTGGATTTTAATTTTAGCGAACGAATTAATTCCAAATTAATTCGCGAGCGATTTTCCTAATAATTTTACTGGGTATTATTATTTAATTGAATTAGATTTAATTGTGCCGCGACGGAAAATTCGTTTAATCAGATTAAACGAATCCGAGCCTGAAGTGTGTTGAGCAAGCCCACTTAAATTTTGAATTTAAAGTGGGGCCCACTTCACTTACATCATTAGTCATTTTGGTGATAGATATGAGTGATGAGTTTTGGTGGAATCTTGTGAAACACTCAACATATTTAATTTTGGAAATTAACTTTTCTCTCTCCATGCTTTTGGCCGAATGGCCTTTTATACTCTTGGCCGAATTGACCACTGATATTTTTTTTCTTTATTTATTTTTGGCTGAAGGCCATAACTGATGAAGAGATTCTTTTGACTTTTGAAGTGCAAAAATAATAAAAGGGCATTATGTTCTCTCTCTCAAAGAAATAAGCCATTTTTGGCTTCTCTGGAAGTGAAAAATAAAAGTGAATGGCTGAATTGCTTCTTTCTCTTTGGCCGATTGGCCTTTGCAATAAAAAGGCAAAAATTGCCTTTGCTGCATGCCTGGCCGAAAGAAAAGAAGATTGGCCTCTGATCTATTTGCTTATTGCTATCTGTTTTTCTTGGAGAATGCCGAGACAAAAGCAACAATCTCTCTCGGACAAATTTGTATCTCATTGGGAGAGAAAACTTGTTCCATTTATTCTTGCTAGCACATATGAGAGTCAAATGAAGGTGATATGGATACTCACCCATGAGATTGGAAGCTTCAACATCCATGGAAGTTTTGAACTCAACCGATCAAAGTAAGTCCTCCGCAACTTATTTTTGATTTTTATTCACACACGAATCACGCTTAGAGATCTCGTGGCATGTCTAGGACAGTTACATCATCTATGCCTTTACTCAACCTATAAAATATTTATAAAAGAAGAGATTCTCTGACTTATAGTTTCAAAAATCTTGTGTCAACCAGGAGACCAGCTGTCAAAGAATAGGTCCAGTCATCCAGACTGGACCAGTGTGCTTTACAAGCAACATCTTTTGAACAATATGTAATTCTCGAAATCCCTCGAGAACTAGTTTATGGTTGGAAATGAGAAGGATATACTCATCTATATTTTTATAAGCAATTCCTCTTGCTCTCGCCCTTCATGGGAGAAAAGACTTACCAGTAACAGCCAGGCTTGTTCTTCTAGATACTAGATATCTTGAGTATCAACATGCAGTGTTTGGTACTGTTCTTACTACTCTTATTGCTAGTAGTATAATCTTGACTTTTTACCCAAACTTCAACATGTCCTTAAAAGATCCCAACATTCTTATAGCCATAAAAGTCCAGATCCAAATCACCAGAGCTGATTTAACTTCATTCTCCATGATAGCCACTTTGCACCACTAAATAATCTATCTTCTTCAAAATCATGTGATGAAGTTGCAGACCAACAATTCATCAGATTCCTTGATGATCATATGAGGAACAGAAAACATTCTCACAATCATCCAAATTCCAAGACAGATTCCAAAGGATGAGCTTTTACAGCTTGTGCCTTTAGAATGGCTGACTAATTGTGAAAAATTCCACCAAAACAGTCAATCCATCCAAACAGCTGAATCCAGTTTCCAGCATGTACACACTGTATTTTTGCATATAAGACCTTATGCTGAGTCTCAGTTGGAGACACTACCTTTTAAGTCTATGAAGTCGCGGGAAACGGACGTCGGAAGGGAATCATGATTTTGTTAGATTTTATTCGCTTGTTTAGCTTCGGGCTCACTCGTTGGACCTCCGTTTTAAAGCACATTTAGTCCAAAATCCCCGTAAACCCCTTGGCCTTGACCTAAAACCCCCGCAAGCCCACACACCACTAAGCATACCACCAAACCCAACAACCAAAGCCCACACACGCCCAAGACTAGCACACACACGCCCAAGCCTAGCCCACACACGCCCAAGCCCATAAAACACATCCAAAATAATTAAAATGCATATTTAACACATGGGAAAATAAAAAAAAAATTAAATAAAATCTAAATAATTGAATACCTAATTAACATAAATCAATTATATGATATTCCTAATAAATAAATCTCATGCCTAATTAAAAATAAATCAAATAAAATCATACCAAGTTAGCACAAATCACCTACCTAAAACAAAACAAATTAAATATTAGACTTTCCTTGTGAGACACTAATTGATTCCTTCCTTTTCAAACAAGGAGAAGCCCTAGCCTTTGCCTATAAAAACAAAGCAATTCCAAACCTTGAAGTCTCTCCAATTCACGCATACATAAGAGAAAAAAAAACCCTAAGATTCACGCCCAAAGCCTCCTGAAATCACCTCATATTGCCGCATCATACATCCACCAAAAGAAACCTCCTCACCGCTAATAGCCACTTTGCCTTCATCGCTAATAGCAAACGCCACCTGCAAACACAAACAAGGACACCTTACATTCCCCCTAACCTTCTCCATGCCCAGCACATAGCAGCCCATTAACACCCTCTGACCAATACGTTAACACCCAAAAACTACCCCATTTGCCTTCACCAAACTTGCTCCTTCACGCACACAGCACAAGACCTCACTCACGCCACATATTCCTCATACACGCACAACACTGCACCAAGCCATCACCCACTCACATTGCCTCACGTAACCAGCCAACATTTTACTTTCACGTTACAGCCCAAAACTGTCGTACAATCCCTACCCCTCACTGCCTAAACTACACAAAAAAACCTCACTGACCAGCCCCTAAATCACCGAATAAGCCCTCACTGCACTGCCAGTAATCACCGCACATTATACTCTTAAAATCTCCAGAAAACACCCCAAAACTGCATCATAAACTGTCCAGAAATTCCCCCAAATAACACCAAAAAAACCACAGCTCCTTAGCCCTCCGAAACCGCAAAACAGTCCACCATTTACCGCAAACCAGTAAGGTAAATACCGCAACCAGAAACAGCAGCAAAATGGAGTCAAAACAGTAGCCCGAACAGCGAAACAACGAGAAAAGACGTGAACCAGGGAACCAGAAAAGTTACGGAGCTTTAGCCCTTCCGATCACCGTGTAACGCGAGTCCAAAAGTCGACATAAAAGGTTAGACCTGAGGGCACTTTTTACATATATTTTCATTCGTATTTCTATTATTTGCATTAGTATTGTGGAATGATGTATGTTGTGGCCCTTGAATAAAATGGAAAATGTGTCGCCTCTTGCGATATATAGGATGGAAACCCAAACGAAAACTCTATAGCAGAATCTGAATGGACGGTAGTGCGGTCTGTACTTGGGATACAACTCTACGTACCACTCGAGCAAACGACACATATTTCGATTTATTTTGTCTTACTTGTTTATTATACGTTATTTAATTTCTGCATGTTATCTGTTTGTCTAATGATGAGATAAAGCGCATGGACTTAGTAAGTTGGATTAAAGGTCCTCCATGTCGAGGGGTTAAAAGCCTTTACCACGATGCTTTGACGTACCAGATGATGTATATTCGGTTGAATGTAAGACGTGTTCAGTCGAGGATACGAAGTCCAATATTGTTGTCTTTACTTTTATATGCATTATGATGTGATGCGCATGGGCTTAGTAAGTTGGATTAAAGGTCATCTATTTGGAGGGATAAAAAGCCTACGATATACCTTTACCACGATACTTCGCCGTGCCTTTTATTTCGTTATTTGCTTTCTTTGTATGTCATCTTCTTGCATAATCATGCATCCTGTTGCATCGCGCATGGGCAAATCAAGTTGGATTAAAGGTCCTCCACTTTGAGTGATAGAAAGCTTACGGGCTACCTTTTCCACGACTTTTTGCCGCGCCAGACAAAGTGCATTCGATTGAATGTGAGATACGTTCAATCGGACACTTGAAGTCCTATATAGATGTGGGCATATGTCGCATCTCTTTTCTTTCACTTTCATTATTTATCTTTCAAATCGCATCATGGCACGTTTATTTTGATGTACAATTGCCTCTTTGGTTATTTCTTTGCATTATATACCTAATTTTTTCTCTTTATTACGTATGATTGCGCAACTGCTATTTGTTTGCATTTCCGTGTCCATGAATGTAATGTGCTTATGTCATTGTATGCTTGCCGTATTTCAATTTATCTTTATGCATGCAAATTTGGACATAGATTATATGCAAGTAGGTTGTATGCAAATTTGGACATAGATTGTATGCAAATAGGTTGTATGCAAATTTGGACATAGATTGTATGCAAATAGGTTGTATGCAAATTTGGACATAGATTATATGCAAATAGGTTGTATGCAAATATGAAAATGTGTTACATGTGAACTTAGATGAACTTTTGATTTATGCGTGCGAACTTAGAAATAGAATACCCTTAGGAATATATATTGCTAGACTCGATTAAATTATTGCACAAATCATTTTATTACAAGTAGCCTAAGTAAGGGACCATTCCGAATCCAACGGTTTGAGGTCTTCCCTTGCGAGGGGTGAGTGCGGCCTTAAATCATTTTCCCGGTTCACACCGGGTGGCGACTCCTTTATTCTCCGATTTAGTCCCCCGCGGGCTACTCCATACTCCCAACCGGGCCGCGAGCCCGGAACAGCATGCGTCGCCCAGTTTCTGTGTCCCACAGTTTGGCGACTCCACTTGGGATAGAGAATCGGCCCCGAAATAATGTCTTGTAATATTATGATTTGTGCTTTAAGTTAACCGTGTCTATTATGGGTTGTGGGGTCTAATCAAAGGCATTATTAAGGCTTGGTGATGGTTTGGTGTCTTCCTTCATTCACTACCTTTCTATAAGGAAAAGCTGTGAGGGCACCTAGATAATCATTAACCGTAGCTTGTTGTGACAGACTAATTTGGAGGACTTGTTGTTTATTCCTGTCACCAAGGCGATAAAAGCCTAAGAGACTTGGGTATTTAAGAGAGTTCGCTCCACCCTCTCTCTGGGGAATCTATAACGGGAAGTCCATTTGACAGTTAGTCACACGCCATAACTCGTTGGCACGTACCTTAAGGTATAAAAAAGGTGCACTCACTTGGTCACTTGAACCCTTGAGTGGGGAGTCCCAGTTGTGGGCAATCCTTCGTCAGCGAGAGCCTTTGTCCGCACTCCCGTGTGAACCTTAGAGATTATTTGTTCTATGCTTGTGTTT
The DNA here is from genome assembly GCA_019454045.1 of Zanthoxylum bungeanum. Lineage (NCBI taxonomy): Eukaryota > Viridiplantae > Streptophyta > Magnoliopsida > Sapindales > Rutaceae > Zanthoxylum > Zanthoxylum bungeanum. Next base: position 22,260 of record SKCR01047045.1, on the reverse strand, counting down.
GGGGCCATTGTCATTTGGATTCAGTTGGACTTCTTGTCAGAAATGTGAACTTGTTGGGCCATTTAAACTGGGACGAGTTCGTATCCTATGACAATTGGGCCAAAAGCGTCTGAAATGCCGATGGGCCACTCTGTAGAAATTATTTCTTTGTGCTTATGTTTGGGACCATCGTCATTTGGATTCAGTTGGATTTCTTGTTAGAAATGCGAACTTGTTGGGCCATTTAAACTGGGACGAGTTCGTATACTATGACAATTGGGACAAAAGCTTCTAAAATGCCGATGGGCCATTTTATGTGTGGGCCTCTCATCATTTACAGTTGTTTAGCCATGTTGTTCCAAAGTGTAAACCTGTTGGGCCTTTTTCAACTGGGATAAGTTTGCACCGCGCAATGGCGTGGTTGAACACTTTAAAATGATAATGGGCCAACTAGTGTAAAATTTCTTTGGGTTTATATATTACATGCATTGCACGCATACATGCTGACTGAGAATTTTAAAAGGCATCATAGACTCCCATTGGGTTTGGAAAGAGGGAAGACTCACTAAAAGGCTGATAGCAGACATGAGTGGATCAGAAAATGAGGTATCTCCCGTGGATCAGCTAGAGAATGGTCTCGCCAAGATTACTGAACAGTTGCAAGCCTTGACTATTGCCATGGCAAATATGGCTGTACCCCGTGCTGGGGGAAACTCTGAGAATGTAAGACGTAAGGAGCCTCCGAATAAGTTGGGGGATGACATCCCCACTTTCGATGATGATATGGCTGAATATGTCACGGGGAGAATAGCCGGGTCTCAGATCGAGATACAGAAACTCCGTGATCAGATGGAGTCAGTTACCCACAAACTGAAGGGAAAACATGAGGACTTGTTGGATTATGAGGCGATGACCTTCGAAGAGCATCTGCCAGCTCAGTTTAAAATGCCTGATATAGCCAAATTTAATGGGAATGGAGACCCGAGGGTCCATCTGCGGCAATATGTCTCGGTGATGAGTTCAGTGGGCCTGTCACAGTGCCAAGTTCAAAAGATGTTTGGGATGTCACTCGAGGGGGCACCTGTAGTGTGGTATCACAACATTGAGAAAAAGGTTAAGAAAGATTGGAGGGAACTGGCAGACGTCTTTCTGAAACAGTAAGTTACAGATCTGGAGATCGATTTGTCACTCCGCGATTTAGAGAACACTAAGCAGAAGCCGGAGGAGAGCTTCAAGGAATATGTAGACCGCTGGAGGAGCAAGCTTTTAAAGATGCAGACTCGGCCTTCAGAGAAAGACCAGATCAAGATGATCATCAAGGGCACCAAGCCCTCTATTTATGGTAAGCTGAGGAGGATGACTTCGATGATCGTTGATTTTTGACAGTTGAGAGAGACTGTTATGGATATTGAGGAGGAAGAGGTTGAGAACAGAAAGTTTTATGGCCAGAATAAGAGAACTTTTGGGGGCCTTTCTGAAACCAAGCCCGCTAGTGCCGAGGTCACCGCTATCAGAAACAGGCGATTTTCCAACCTTGGCAGGCCTCTATCGAAGGTGTTTGAAAAGTTGAAGATGCAAGGACTCCTGAAACCGCTGGAACCTAAACCACTCCCAAGCCATGTGCCACACTACCTTGACTTGAACTTATTCTGCTACTTCCACCAACAAAAGGGTCACGAAACTGAAAACTGCCCCCGCCTTAGGCATGAGATCCAATACCTCATTGACACCCACAAAATACCTGACCCAGAAAGAGAACAACCCAGCACACCCAGAAATCCTCTACCAAACTACCACTCCGTTCCACCACCATGATCAACTCCGGCCTACCTGAAAGCTTCGTCCTCCAAGCTCTCAACCACCAAGCTTCTTACATGGGGATAGAAAATGACAGTAGTGAAGAACTATAGGTCAATGAAGAAGGCAATGCTGCGAATGATGAAGTTGTTCCTCCTAAGTTTATTTGATCATGCATTTTTAATAAAGACATTGACTTTGTCCGCTTGTTCGAACCTTTTCTTAATGATAATAAAGTCGTTCATTTCGTTTACTTGCCTGAGTCTCTTCCTTTCAACCTACAACATGAGTATATTTGACAAAAGCGTTCAACCCTGGTACTATGATACTCAACAATGCTTAGAACACGGGGAGTCCTCGAAAGAAGCAAGCAAAAAGGCAGGATAGCCATTTAGAAATTGGGAAATGGGGCAGTGAGACTGTCAGACTTGGAAGGGAATGAGTTCACCGCTCTGATCAATGTGGAAAAATTGAAGCAGTATTTTGCCTAAGGAAGAAAAGAATGGTCATCAAGGGAATCGGCGGAAGACCTAACCCAACGGGATGGGAAACTCATTCATGCATGCATGCATAGAAGTAACGTATTTTGCATTCCTTTTTGTGTTTTGTGTTTGTTTTTGTATTCACAGGTTTTGAAGAAGAAAGAGAGAAAGCGACAAAGACAAGGCAATCAGGAGCAGCGACAGCACAATATCAGTTTTGGGTAGGAATCCCGGGGTTGAGGCCCATATTGGCATGAGTTTCGGGAATGGATCCCAGGGGGTGAAGCCCACATTACCAGCAGTTGAAAGGAAGAATTATGTGGAATGAGGAAAAAAAAAGGAGAGAGAGAGAGAAGTCTTTGATGGTTAGATATATGTCCGGTGATGAGGTTGTTTATTGTAGGGAGAAGCCTTAGAAACGATAAGTGCGAGACGTGTTCTCATCCGATACTCTGAATGGATTGATCTCGGCTAGACTCGCAAGCACTTGATTATGGGATCTCAACAGTGGAAGCCTGAATGGTTGGCAAGATGACTAATTGGAGAGATGGTGGATCAGTGAATGACCGTTTTCCTGGATGTCCATCCTGGTTTACTTATGCTACGATATATGACATGGTTGGAAACAAAGAAAAAGTCTCTGTAATAAAAAGAAAAAATAGAACGCCTATAACCGATAAGTGTGAAGCTACCCATGGGCGAGTATTAGGACCACCATGAGGAGAAATGCTACCTTAAAGGGTAGGTGTGTTGAAAAAAAGGAAAAAAAAGAGAGAAAAAGAATGAACAAATGAAAAGAAAGAAGACCATATCATGTTGAGTATGACAAAGTAATCACAGAGTGTGATTAAGACAGCCAGGTTGGTTAGACCCACTAATCCGATTCTCCGAGATGAAATCATCAAGTTGGCCTACTAAGGAATAAGCTGCGAAAGAGCCTTAGCACACACACACTAGGAGTCTAGTTCAGATCACCTATTCAGACCATCAGAGTTGAGTGTATCAAATACGTTGAAGGTTCTCAGGTTTCGACTAAGGGTGGCAATAAAGCCCGCGGCTCGGCCCGGTCGGCCCGGCCCGGGGGTGGAAAAAGCCCGGGCCGGGCCTTGAAAAGAAAGCCCGGCACGGGCCCGGGCCGGGCTTTTCTATTTTGGCCCGGGCCCGGCCCGGCCCGGGCCAAAATTAAAAAAAAAAAAACATAAATATATATATATATTTTTAATATGTTGTATCATTTTTATTTATTTTTAACATTTAAATTGTTAATTTATCAATGAAACTTGTGATTTATTTATAAATTGTATTTGTATATAGTGTAATATATTTTATATTTATATATTTATAATTTAAAATTTTTTTTTTAATTTTCGGGCCCAAAAAAAAGCCCGGGCCCAAGCCCGGCCCGAGTCGGGCCGGCCGGGCTTTTCCCGGGCCCGGGCTTTTTTTTTGTTGGCCGGGCTCGGGCCGGGCTTGCAAAGCCCGGCCCGGCCCGGCCCATTGCCACCCTTAGTTTCGACGCGAAGCATTCATTGAGGACAAAAATATGTCTGGCTATCAGGATCATCTCATGAAAGGCAGCATAGTATGTTGAAATAAACCATCACATCATCAATATCAGTTTTTGGGGATGAGTCACGAGGGCTAAGCCCACTTTAGCATCAGTATCGGTCTGGCCGGGTATGGCACTCTAGGGGTGAGGCCCACATCATCAGAGTTTGGAATGAATCCAGGAATGAATCTTAGGGCCGAGGCCCACATCGTTAGAGTTTTGGAATGAATCCTAGGGTCGAGGCCCGCACAGTCAGAGTTTTGGAATGAATCCAGGAATGAATCCTAGGGCCGAGGCCCACATCATCAGAGTTTGGAAGGAATCTAGGAATGAATCCTAGGGCCGAGGCCCACATCATTAGAATTTTGGAATGAATCCTAGGGTCGAGGCACGCACAATCAGAGTTTTGGAATGAATCCTAGGGCCGAGGCCCAAGTCACCAGCAGTTTTGGGATGCGTCCCAGGATCGAGGTCCACTGCATCATCAACTCAGCTCAAAGCAGCAGGCAAGTCAGGTGGCAGCTGGCGAGCCAGGTAAGTAAAAATGCATTGCATAACTTTGATAGGATTGTTCATGTCACACACTGCACAAGTCCCATCAAAGTGGGGGCGACTGTAGGGCATGCATTTTTGCATATAAGACTCTATGATGAATCTCAGTTGGAGACACTACCTTTTAAGTCGAGGAAGTCACGGGAAACGGACGTCGGAAGGGAATCGGGATTTTGTTAGATTTTATTCGCTTGTTTAGCTTCGGGCATACTCGTTGGACCTCCGTTTTAAAGCACATTTAGTCCAAAATCCCCGCAAACCCCTTGGCCTTGACCTAAAACCCCCGCAAGCCCACACACCACTAATCATACACCAAACCCACCAACCAAAGCCCACACACGCCCAAGCCTAGCACACACACGCCCAAGCCCATAAAACACATCCAAAATAATTAAAATGCATATTTAACACATGGAAAAATCAAAACAAATTAAATAAAATCTAAATAATTGCCTACCTAATTAACATAAATCAAATATATGATATTCCTAATAAAACAAATCTCATGCCTAATTAAAAATAAATCAAATAAAATCATACCAAGTTAGCACAAATCACCTACCTAAAACAAAATAAATTAAATATTAGACATTCCTTGTGAGACACTAATTGATTCATTCCTTTTCAAACAAGGAGAAGCCCTAGCCTTTGCCTATAAAAACAAAGCAATTCCAACCCTTGAAGTCTCTCCAATTCACGCATACACAAGAGAAAAAAAAACCCTAAGATTCACGCCCAAAGCCTCCTGAAATCACCTCATATTGCCGCATCACACATCCACCAAAAGAAACCTCCTCACCGCTAATAGCCACCTTGTCTTCATCGCTAATAGCAAACGCCACATGCACACACAAACAAGGACACCTTACACTCCCCCTAACCTTCTCCACGCCCAGCACGTAGCAGCCCATTAACACCCTCTGACCAACACATTAACACCCAAAAACTGCCCCATTTGCCTTCACCAAACTTGCTTCTTCACGCACACAGTACAAGACCTCACTCACGCCACATATTCCTCCTACACGCACAACACTGCACCAAGCCATCACCCATTCATATTGCCTCACGTAACCAGCCAACATTCTGCCTTCACGTTACAGCCCAAAACTGCCGTACAATCCCTACCCCTCACTGCCTAAACTGTACACAAAAAAAAACCTCACTGACCAGCCCCTAAATCACCGAATAAGCCCTCACTGCACTGCCAGTAATCACCGCACATTAGACCCTTAAAATTGTCCAGAAAACACCCCAAAACTGCATCATAAACTGTCCAGAAATTCCCCCAAATAACACCAAAAAAACCGCAACTCCTTTGCCCTCCGAAACCGCAAAACAGTCCACCATTTATCGCAAACCAGTAAGGTAAATACCACAACCAGAAACAGCAGCAAAACAGAGTCAAAATAGTAGCCTGAACAGCGAAACAACGAGAAAAGACGTGAACCAGTGAACAAGAAAAGTTGCGGAGCTTTAGCCTTTCCGATCACCGTGTAACGCGAGTCCGAAAGTCGACATAAATGGTTAGACCTGAGGGCACTTTTTACATCTATTTTCATTCGTATTTTTATCATTTGCATGAGTATTGTGGAATGATGTGTGTTGTGGCCCTTGAATAAAATGGAAAATGTGTCGCCTCTTGCGGTATATAGGATGAAAACCTAGACGTAAACTCTGTAGTCGAATCCGAATGGACGGTAGTGCAGTTTGTACTTGGGATACAACTCCACGTACCACTCGAGCAAACGGCACATATTTCGATTTATTTTGTCTTGTTTGTTTATTATCCGTTTTTTAATTTCTGCATGTTATTGTGTTTGTGTAATGATGAGATAAAGCGCATGGGCTTAGTAAGTTGGATTAAAGGTCCTCCATTTCGAGGGGTTAAAATCGTTTACCACGATGTTTTGCCGCGTCGGATGATGTATATTCGGTTGAATGTAAGATGTGTTCAATCAGGTATACAAAGTCCGATATTGTTGTCTCTTATTTTTTATATGGATTATGTTATTAGCGCATGGGCTTGTAAGTTGGATTAAAGGTCCCCCATGTCGAGGGGTTAAAATCATTTACCACGATGCTTTGCCGCGCCGGATGATGTATATTCGATTGAATGTAATGTCACGACCCCCTCCCTAGGGCGGGCCCAACCCTAGAAAGAGGTCTGCGATCAACTTCAGCTCGAGCAAGCTATATGTCAAACCCACCATTTGATTTCATACAATAATACATCATAAATTTCAAATACATGGAATATACATAAAAAAAACATGGTTTACAACACATGTCTTAAAAATATACAACTGACGACTCAAATGTCTGGACCAACCCGAAAATACAACTGTAGCACGTGGATCCAAATCTGGTACTGCTCCTGCTATTCTCGTGAACTACCTGAAATGTTTGGGGGAAGAGGGGAATGAGCTTAAAAAAGCTCAGCAAATAAACACTCATTCTCTCAACATGACCTCACCAACAAAATAGGGTTATATATATATATATATATATATATATAATATATGAAAATAGCATATATTATAATATCATCTCATACAATCATCCCACAACAATACAAACATCCATCAAACATGGTTGCTAATCCGGGTTTAGTATAACAGAGGATTGAAACCAATGGGAGAGTACCTCACACAACTCCCAAGGTTTCCAACCATATCAACTCGCAAAATGTGAGTGAAATATAACCAATGGGGGAGTCCCCGTATACCCCCAAATCAAAAACCAATGGGAGAGTACCTCATCACAACTCCCAAGGTTTTGATCAATCTCATACCATCTGATGTATCACACATCATCTCAAATCCGACCACTATTATACAAAACCCCGGCTGCATAACACAACAACACACATCATCCAATACAATCACATCTCGCATCCAATCAAATCAATCTCATCTCAACAATCATGATTTCATATTTATCATGCTTTTAATATCTCAATATAATATCTCACAATATGTAAATATACATATAACAATATATATATATATATATATATATATATATATATATATATACCGACTCTCACAACAACCATCAATCATCAAACAATTATGTTAAGAGAATCACCACAGAGTGTACTTACCTTTATCCATGCAAAAGCCCTTAATATATCTATCTCCTCGCTGAAAAAAATAAAATTACGATCAGGTCCCTCAATTATCCAAAATTACGATTTAACCCCTAAACTTTCTAATATGCCCAAATAGTCCTACAATTCTTAAATATTACTATTTAACCCCTAAAAGCCAGAATTTACATTTTACCCTCTTAATTATGCAAATGTACAATTATGTCCAAAACTTTCCAATTCTATCATTTACACCCAAAAATGATAATAATCACATACCGAGCTCCAACGATCTCCAAACCTCTCAAAGAAAGATCCACTGGTCAGCAACATCTCAAGGATCACAGTGAAGAACGGCTTCGGAACTTGCTGATACTCTTAACGAGACAAGCGGACCCCACAACGAAAATCAGACCCCACTACCAAAAATTAGGCCCCACAACCAGATACTATCAACGGTGAATATATATACCAAAACGCTCGTATTATCGAGAGCATCAATCTGATGCGATCGGATCGCCGATCCAACGGTCGGATCTCGATTTCTAGTAATATTCCCGAATTGCCGGTAATTACAAAACGGAAAACAACCCAAACGATGTCAGATCAGGAAGTGACCACTGGCGTTGGAAAGATCTCGGCCTGAGAAACACTCACTCGCCGGAGGTGACGTCAGAAGTGATCGGAGGTGGCCGGAAAATGCAGAAACGCTGGTGACGAATCGTCCCCTTATGGCGGCGCGTGGAGGCGCGTCCGGAGGTTTCACGGTGGCGGTCCAGCGGCGTTGGATTCGTCTCGTCGAGGGGATGCTCCAGATGTGGTCACTTTCCGAAATCAGAGATCTGACGACGTCGGAATGCTCATTTCTCTCTGAACCTCCATTTTCTCTCTCTACTATATATTCCTCTCTTCAAGTCTCGGTTTCTCTCTCTAAAACTCCCTAAAATTATTCTCAAAACTCTCTGCAATTTCTCAAGGAACCATCGCCCTCTCATCTACAGATTACCACTTCAAAACTTCATGTATGGCCATGAAAAACAATATACCCAAAGCCATTACTTACAAAGCTTCAACTCTCTCTCTACTCTCATGAGCTTATTCCCCCGAATCCCTCAAGATTTTTACTGGTTGGTCCAGGCTATGAAAGATCTGCTACTAATTACAAAGTCTGCTACAAAGAGTTAGGTTTTTGCATCTCAATTGAAAGCAACGAATAGCATCATCAATTATATGTACAGGTTATCAAGATGGAGTAAAAGAAATGGTGACAACTAGCTTTTGTTTTATTATAAGAAAATGAAACATGATTTGATGATAATGGGTGTGGGGTATGATGTATTTAATAATAATATAATAAGATGTGATGTGTTAACAATAATGCAAATAATTAATCAAAAAAAAAATTGAAGTGTCACATGTAAGATGCGCTCAATCGGGTATACGAAGTCCGATATTGTTGTCTTTATTTTTATATGCATTATGTTATTAGCGCATGAGCTTAGTAAGTTGGATTAAAGGTCCTCCATATCGAGGGGTTAAAAGCATATTTTCGGTTGAATGTAAGACGTGTTCAGTCGAGGATACGAAGTCCAATATTGTTGTCTTACTTTTATATGCATTATGATATGATGCGCATGGGCTTAGTAAGTTGGATTAAAGGTCCTCTATTTGGAGGGATAAAAAGCCTACGGTATACCTTTACCACGATACTTTGCCGCGCCTTTTATTTCGTTATTTGCTTTCTTTGGATGTCATTTTCTTGTATAATCATGCATCATGTTGCATCGCGCATGGGCAAATCAAGTTGGATTAAAGGTCCTCCACTTTGAGTGATAGAAAGCCTACAGGCTACCTTTGCCACGATGTTTTACCGCGCCGGACAAAGTGCATTGATTGAATGTGAGATACGTTCAATCGGACACTTGAAGTCCTATATAGATGTGGGCATATGTCGCATCTCTTTTCTTTCACTTCCATTATTTATCTTTCAAATCGCATCATGGCACGTTTATTTTGATGTACAATTGCCTCTTTGGTTATTTCTTTGCATTATATACAATTTTTTCTCTTATTACGTATGATTGCGCAACTGCCATTTGTTTGCATTTTCGTGTCCATGAATGTAATGTGCTTATGACATTGTATGTTTGCCGTATTTCAATTTATCTTTATGCATGCAAATTCGGACATATATTTATGCAAATAGATTGTATGCAAATTTGGACATAGATTGTATGCAAATAGGTTGTATGCAAATTTGGACATAGATTATATGCAAATAGGTTGTATGCAAATATGAAAATGTGTTACATGTGAACTTAGATGAACTTTTGATTTATGTGTGCGAACTTAGAAATAGAATACCCTTAGGAATATATGTTGGTAGACTCGATTAAATTATTGCACAAATCATTTTATTACAAGTGGCATAAGTAATTCCGAACCCAACGGTTTGAGGTCTTCCCTTGCGAGGGGTGAGTGCGGCCTTAAATCATTTTCTCGGTTCACACCGGGTGGCGACTCCTTTATTCTCCGGTTTAGTCCCCCGCGGGCTACTCCGTACTCCCAACTGGGCCGCGAGCCCGGAACAGCATGCATCGCCCAGTTTCTGTGTCCCACACAGCACCAAATCGATGGAACCGTAAAAACCACCTCTACCAAACCGAGCTCACTTAGCCATCCAGCACCAACCCTTCCGAGCTCATCCAGCCATTCTACTGCAACCTTGTATTGCTCCATGATCACTCCGATTCAGGATCCAACCAGGGAAAATATCCTTATTTCCTCTTTTATGCCTAATATGACATCTGTTTACACAGATAAAAATGATGACCAATTTTTTTGTGGACCTCCCTGATGCCCATATGTGTGATGCAGATTGTTCCTGCGATGAGGAAACTGATGACGATGATGATCTTCCTCGAAAAATGAGACAAAAAACCAAAAAGAACCAATCCCATGCAAACCACAAAAACCCAGAAAAATAGATGACTCGATTCTCATAGTCTATGGATTGGCATTCGCCCTTGGGTTCTTGAGAAAGAGAGAAAGAAAAGCCTTTACCTATCTATCAAAGAGATTCAGAAATACTTCATGAAGAAAGAAGCAAGATAAAGCTTGAGTTGATCAAACCACCATCTTTTAATGTATCTCTTTGCATGATGTTTCATCCTGAATCAACCTCATACCATGCTGAAATTCCCATTTTGATCCAAAACAATTGATCCTCGGACTAAAGTGGTATCTAAACTGTTTTTCTAGAAAACAATCATTTTTCCAAAATGGACAGCCAAAAAAACCCCCAATAGTTTGACACATAATTGAATTACCATACCCAGAATGCTAGAGCTCAAAATGTTATTTTGCAAAAGATTGATGCTAAGATGGATGAAGTAGTTATAAAAATCAGAACCAATGAAAAAAGGGTTGATTCTCTCTCAATACAGGTCCATCACCTGCACCAAAAGCTCTAGAAACAAATTGCTCAATTAGACTCTGACCTTCGCCAAATGTTGCAACAACAAAAATATGGTCGATAATTTGATCATAAAGAAGCAGAGATACGAAGATTAAAATCTGAGTTTGCAAGAATAGAGGCGGACATGGTGCCTCCAACTTCACCAAACATTTTCCCTTCATATCCAACAATGTTCTCTTCATACAAACCATAATATCAACCAACATATTTTCCTGAAAAACCAGTTCCTTCCATAATGACACATGAATGAGATCTTCCAAAAACTAGAAGCCCAGAAACCTCAGATAAACCAGCCAATGATCTCCACTACTCTCCAAAACTGAAGTAGAACCTTCTGCACACCAACCACTACCAAAACAACACAAAAAATCCATTTTCTGCCTATTTGATAATCCATCTAACCTACCCAATCAATTATCTTCCCACCTTATTGGATTTTCTGTAGAGGAAACCTCTTCTGAATCTACTTTTGATGGATGCACTCATACTTCTGATTTTGAGCAAGAGTTGTCAGATATTACAATTTTACTCATGGCCACATCTATTTGCTCCAATGAGCAAGTAGAATAATAGCCCACAAAAGAACAGCCATTTTCTAAAGACTCCTCCAGACCAGCTAGTGGTCTTTGGTTTTCTTTTGATGGAGTTCCACCTTTAAAATGGAGAGACAAACTTCATGAATTCTCAGCATGGATTGACCTTCAAATGACCAGGCGAGAAGCTGAATTGAGAAGTGTTCTTAGAGAATTTGCGTCTAGAATGACTGGCTTTCTCAAAGAATGGTTCCAGACTTTTAGAGATTACAGACAGCTTCAATTTTTTCAATATGAATCAGCTGCATCCATGTAGAATCCCTTGGTGATGTTATTACCATTGACAAACAAGCCATAAATGAGTATTTTGTTTTTTGAAGATAAAAGACTTGGAGTATCACTATCAAATGATGTCTTAGAGGTATTATCTTCTTAATGGTACCAATGATTCCAATCTTCGACATACCTATATCGCTTCACTACCTTCAGAACTTCAACTTGTACAAAGAGAAATTCTCCAAACATTAAGGGGTATGTCAGCTGTATCTCTTAAAGAAATTCATCAGATGACTCTCTTAGCTCTTGAAAAACTTTATGAAAATCAATAGTTACTGAAAATGATGATTGAACAAAGAAAACCTCTAAAGTCTGCTTGTAATAAGTCATACTTGGAAATCAATAGCAAAGACAAAGCTTGTACTTGGTATTCTAAGAAGAGTTCCCATTTCCAGAAAAAAGAAAAAGAGATAAGAAATTCAAAAATCCTAAGGACTATGAAAATATTCAAGTTCTTCAAAAAGAAACATACTAGGGGAAAGAAATCAGGTAGATGCTTTAATTGGGGAAAAAAATGGCATTTCTCTAAAAATTGCCCAACAAATCCAGACAAAGCAACTAAACTGATTGATCAAATCCATCAAAACACTCTTCTCAATATTGAAGATGTTGAGATAGTCTTTATTTTCTAAGTAAGAAGAATCAAGCCATGACACTGTCTTTACCATAGCCTATTCTTCTTCAGATTTAAAGACTTCTAGTGATGATGAATTTTCTAATTTCATCCATGCCTTCTTATCTCAACCCTATTCTACTCAGCTTACCTTTTTTCATCCAAAAAACCATTCATTTTCCTTTGGTCTAAATCCAGGCTTTACCCTCCAACTATGAAAAGCCAATTTCTCTCAAAGATTTCATAGTTACTGGTGCTCATAAAAGTATAATGATCCCTGCTGTCTTGCCAAGACACTGTTGGAAAGAATACATTGAATACTTTAGGGCAGCTGATGCGAAAGTTTTAAAACAGAAATCATTACCAAGTGGCCAATTGGTATTCATTTTTTCCCTAAATACAATGTGCGAACCAATATTTTGGGAACAGAACTTCCTAACAATGATCTGCTAATTGGTTTGGTTGCTTATCATCAAGCCAATAAGCTTCAAATTATGCCTGATGGATTTCATTTTAAAAGATCTATAAAAACATTAACTACAATTCCTAAATTGTTTGCTCTTTCAAAAGCCTCATAAAGTATCCCAAATTTCAACCAAATTGTTATCCTCTTGTTGTAGTTCTCATGCCCAATTTAATCACTCTTCTCATTTTTGGAAAAATTTAGAATCCTTCAATAAATTTCCCTTTAAGCTCAATGAGAACATCAATCCTACTAAAGCCACCCATCAATGAATGACTCCCATATATTTGGTCCTCGCCCAACACGAATGTAATGAGTTACTGAAACAAGGCCTGATTGAACCTACAAAGTCTGATTGGGCTTGTCAAGCCTTCTATGTGGAAAAGAGATTATAAATTATTCGAGGGAAAAAGAGGTTAGTTATTGATTACAAACCTCTTAACCACTTTCTCGAAGATGGCAAGTTCCCACTTCCAAAAAAAATTCCATATTTATCTTCCGGATTTGATCTTAAAGTTGGATTCTAGCAGTTAGGTATTCAGCCTTCATACAGATATAAACGGTCTTCTGTATCACGAATACTAACTACTAATAGACTGTCCTGCCATTTGGACTCAAAGTTGCAGCTTCACTTTTCAAAAAGGCCATGTCTAGAATTTTTTAGCCCATATTACATAGTGCACTCGTCTAGATAGACGATATACTCATGTTCTCAAAATGCCCAAAAACCCATCATCAACTGTTAGAACAGTTTCAAGCCTAAGTCCAGAGTCATAGGAAAAATGAAAAAAAGTCACATTAGTGAAACCAGTATTGACTTTCTTAGAATGAAGTTCCATGAAGGCAAATTTCAACCAGGTCCTCATAGTGCCCAAGAATTGTTTCATTTCCCTATGAAAACATTTCCAAGAAACAAATTCAACAATTTCTTAGAATTGTCGATTATTTGAAAACTTTCCTGCCACATGTATAGAAGCGAAGCAGGGTTTACTGTTATACCTATGATGCTTGCGACCATGACATTGTTGGGCTCGGAGCTCGTAGAGAGTACATATAGCTCACATGAGACTACTTGGACTGAAGGGGTCGCCACCCAGTATAAGATACTAAGAATGATTTTAGGCCGCACTACACCCCTCGCAAGGTCCTACCTTAAACCTGTTTAGGTTTGGAATGATCTCTTACTGATGCCAGTATAATATCCAAGTTTAAAGAGGCATCACCATATCTTATAATGCGATATCATGCAATTAATAATTTAAACACATAATAACGCAACCACTTAATAAATACAATAGAACTAGTGAGAATACATATCTAGAAGTAGAATTATAAAGGCAGTAAAAGAAGGAAAGCTATGGAGAAAGTTACAATTATCCAGAAGCAGTTGAAGCAATAATAAGATGCAAATAGAACAAATCAGGGCATATATTTAATCGGCCTCACTTCGAAGAAGCCTGGTAGGACATTTTTCGTGTGACTAATATCCGACAGAACATGTTGTATATCCGACGGAATATATTTTAAAAAACCAAAGAGATAAGATCACACATGTTTATGAGCATTTAACGAAAATAATCAAGTAACATAGAAGTAAATAAATGACTATAAAGCAAATCAATTATAAAAGAAAGACAACAAAGTAAGTAGGGCAAAACGATAAATAAAAAGGGCGAATCACATATCTCACCAGCCTGGCTTCGAAGAAGCCTGAATGGACATCCCATTTATAATTTATATATGGTCGGACTTATTGCAAATCTGGCCGTATATGCTTTGCAAACCCAAGGTCAGAAAATTACAAAATCATACCCAAATAACAATGATAAATACACAAATAACAATGATAAATAAAATAATAAATAACTAAAACAAGAGTAATAAAACCATAAGTAAACAAAATAGGGTACATGTTGTTAGGGTTGATGCTCTGAGCGTCAATTTCTTATGTATTTCCCTGTAAATACACTTGTAAATATTTTATTAGTGAATAAAATAAACAATTTCTATAATATAAATTATTTTATTATATGGCAAAGACGTAAATGATCATAGAGTGATTGGTTATGATACAGTTGCAAAAGCGTCGCAACTGACATTGAGCAGTATCATAACAGTATCATTCTTTAACTATTCTTGGTCAAGGTTTACAACTACTTGGTCAGTAAGTAAACCCGCTGAGACCGGTACGTGTCGTATATTGGAATGTTGGATTCTAATGGTTTCTCAATGAATCATGAGTCTCGGGAGACTCGTATACACACGTAGGTGTTTATATCGGATAAACACTGAACGACTCACTGAAGATTCTTAATAGATGGTACACCAACGTCAATAAGAATCTTCTCGGGTTGAGTGAGCATAGTGATCCTTCAACTTGAGATACCACTGTGGATGTATAAGGTATCCTCCACACTTTGATGGCAGTCACGTCACCGATCTATTTAGATCAGACCTCCGCTTGTTCGTTGGGTGTGGACTGATCCTCAGGATATCTTATGCGTATCAAGATAGGATCCGTCAGTTCTGTGTATAGAGCATATGTATCCATTATGGAATTAGCAATCTGTTAAATCTATGGGCTCGTGGTGCACTGTGGAAATAAGTTCTAAGAGCTATTAAGAGATTGTTAATAGAATCGTCAACGAGATTATACCTATAGAGATTTAACATTTATATCTATATCTCTGGGATAATCTGGATATTTGTGACGAAAGGATTATACGTATGCAGTAACCTCAACCTGTATGGTTCAGAGAGTTTATCTGTGTTCGTCATAATTTACGGGTGGGTAGATTATGGTCACGAAATTGGATTTCATGACAGATATGTCTGAACCTAGAGAGTCTCACTAATGAAATATACTCGTAGAGCACTATGGCAACTTTTATAAATAATACTGATTATTTATAAGTCGTTTAATGGTTAAACGAAAATACATGCGTTTGGGATCTTTCGGCCATTTGTTAAATGTCGAATTGTGGTATTTGACATTTATTTTTTATATATGTATTTTGATTATTTAATGTAAATATAATACATATATTTAAGATATTTATATTTAATTATTTGATTATTTAAATATTAAATAATTAAATTAATTAAATGATAAATATATTTTACTTTATTAAAGTAAGATAAATGATACTTTTTAATTGGATTAAATGGCCAATTTTGATTTGATCAAATGGTATAATTTGATTGGCACATTTGTAGATTTTATTTAATGATTAAATGATATATATCTATAATTTTCCAATTTTTAAGTAATTAAAACAAAAATAGAAAAAAATACGTGCCTATTATTTTTTCTACATTTTCGGCCACTTGTTGGAAATTATATAAGCCATCTTTTTCATTTTTGTTTCAATATTTAAGAACCCTAAAATCAAAATACAAAGGAGTTTGAGTGAAAAGAAGAAAGAAAGCAAAAAAAAAGGGGCTTGGAAACTTAGGAATTTTGTATTTTTCTTACTTTCTTCTTCATGAAAATTATTTCTAAGACTCTAGGCTTCAATATGTGTAGCTTAGATTTTTCTCTACTCTTTTGTGGATGTATTTTGATGGTTGGGAACTTGGAAGAAAGATGGAAGCATGTATAAGTGTTAAGATTGTATGAAATTAGTTCTTAAGCATTCTTTTAATCATTTGATAGTGAAGTTGTCATTCTAGAGTTACTTAGCCACTCATAAATGACCTAGAATTGTTCTTGAGTTATTTCATGATGGTGAGACTTGTTTGGTATGGTAAGAATTGAATTAAAGTGTTGAATTTAATTAATTTGGTGTTAATTTATCAATTTGTGGAAATTATAAAATTAGGATTCATAACCCACTCCAAATTTGGGGCTTTTCATATATGTGATGTAATTTGATGTATATTAAATTTGGAAATTTTTGGATTTGATCTTGACATGTTTTGAACTAAAATGACCAAATTATAAATTCTTGAAAGTTTAGGGACCTTTCGATAATTTCTAGAAAATCTGTTTTCTTGAGTTGTAAATTGTATTTTCATGTATAAGACATGTATAAATCATTTTGGGATTGATTTGGAATCAATTAAAATTATATTTGACAATTTAGGACTAAAATGATAAAACTACAAAGTTTATGGGCTAAATGACAAATAATGAAAAATCTGATTTTTTGGGTAAAATTTCAGTTTTTAAGTATTGAGTAATTAAAATAAATTACCCAAGAAAAATTATTGAAATCGGAAAATTTTTATTTTCCGTGTTCCGCTGCGTTTACCCGGAATTACCACCTAAAACTCCAACACATGTCTCATCGATCTGGCTTCGAGGAAGTCTGATCGGATATTGTCTTAAATAGTGGATGTCCAGTCGCACATATAATAAATCTGGCCGGACATTCTAGAACATGCTTTGCTATAAACATATAAATAATTAAAAAAAAACGAATTCTGTAAAATCGACATGTATGATTATTTCCCAGAGGTACGTGGAATTGTATACCGAGTATAGACCATATTACCATCCATTCGGAATCGACTATAGAATTTATGTCCGGGTTTTCATCCTATTTACCAAAAGGAAATAACCATATATAGTTGGTCATTTAGTGTATATCCAGTCGAACGTAAATTAAGTCTGGTCAGATATATTGTGTCAGAACAGTACTGTAAAATAAGTAGAAATACTAATAAGGGTGATCTCATTTTGTACATTTAGATGTAGTTGGCTCAATGAACACCTCTAAGAGCCAAGTCATTGCTTGATTGTTAGCCAAATGAGGTGAACTCTAAAGCTTTCGTGGGATCGCAAGATATGGTTTCATATCAGGATTTTTAAAGTGTTCAAAAGTTTGGAAGTTTGGGATCAGTGTTAGGTGTTGTCGTCGTTGATATAGTTGTTCTCTCTCCTCCCTTGTGAATGGCTTGGGCACTAATTTATAGTGCCCAGATTGGGGCTGAAAATGGAAGAGGAAATTAATCCCTTTCATGTTTCCAGTGATTGCCAATTTGCAGCATCAAGTACAACTCGATATATATCCAACCGAATGTTTATCTTGAGATAAACCTCTGGTCGGACTTCAATCGGGTCCGTGATTTCGATAATTAAAAATCTACACACTGACTGACAGCTCGATACATATCCGGCCAGACATTTATTTAAAATATGTATGGTCGGACATTAATTAGATTCCATGATTCCATTGATTGACAATTTGCACATTCACTAATAATTATCCTATGTCCGATTGGATTTAGGGTTTTCAGGATATCTCCAGCCGGATTTTGTGGTCTAAGAAAAGGTTAGCTGAACATAGGTGACTTCCGGCCTGGATTTTTCTACTCTTCTGAATTCTCTGGAGTTTATTTTTCTTTTGGCATTAAACCTTGAAACTTTCCAAACTATCAGGTGGTGCCCCTATACGAGTTATCCTCGGGTTATGCATAAAAATACAATGTCCATAGTCCCCATACTTTGGTAAGCTTGTGTACTTTATGAGAGTGACAAGTTTATCAAAGTCGTACATGTATTTTTACTTACCTGATTTGTCTGGCGTCATTGGACTTACATGGTCTTGTAGCAGTTAGTTTTGATGGTAGGTCCCTCTGATGCTTCAATTGGTGGTGAGATGCTTCAATCCCGGGCTTCATTCCTAGTTGTGAGGGTTGATGGACCCTTAGGTCCCCCCCCACGCTTTGATCAGTTGTGAGATGCTTTGATCCTAGCTGTGATAGTTGATAGACCCCAGGTCCCCGACGCTTCGATCGATTGTGAGATACATTGATCTCTTGGGCTTCATTCTCGGTTGTGATAGTTGATGGATCCTCAAGTCCCCGAAGCTTCGATCGATTGTAAGATACTTTGATCTCATGGGCTTCATTCCTAGCTATGATAATTGATGGACTCCCAAGACCTCAAATACTTCGATCGGTTTGTTAGGATTTATTCTAGCTCTATTACATTCCCCGAGTTAACTAGGACGCTTCGACCTCAGGCTGAACCCTATTCTTGAAGGGTTTCTGGGCACGTAACCCTAGGCACTTGACCTGTTTTTATGGTATTTTATTCCTCTAATTTCTGGTATTTTGGTAAGTCTTTTTGTCAACTTTGGTAAGTGTTTTAAAACCTAACTAAGCGGCGGGAGTCACCCCAACTGTCACGATTAGGTGGTTCACCCCTAGCATTCTTGTTTTAATAGGCTCTGCCCCAATGTCTCGACCTTCTAATTTGTGTTGAGTATTTTGAAAAGAGATCAACACAAAAGTTATTCGTCTCAGAAAAATGAGTCAATGTTTGAAATATTACCTCAATCAGAGTTTATTTGCTATTTTTATAGCCGAAAAAACAAAAATCTTCCATATAAAAATATATTCATAAATTACGCGTAACCGATCCTTTCGAATTACACGATTTCTAAAGCTATGAAACGACACTTCAAGATATTCTGACATATTTTTCAACAATTAAACTTTCATTCTCCGATATTATTCTGTTTGAAGTTTGAAACTATCTTCTGATTCTTCTTTGAGGCTGATTCGGGGTTGCCTTTGGGCTGTTTTGAGGTGAAAAATTACTCATAACTGTTGCGGAAAACTCATCATAGTGGCCAGAATTTGTAGTACTATAGCATTAAATGGAAATCACGAGAACTATAGAGCGTACTATAATAGTGAATGGTAACCACGAGCACAATAGTGCGAACAATAAAATTGTTACTGTTCATAAAACATAAATAAATAAGATCTGATCCAGATTCGGCTTAAGAGGGGAAATGACAGAAAATATTTTCAAGGTCGATCTCTTGGCCAAAGGGCGTTTCCGCTGAGCGGTGAGACTTTCCGCGAAATGTTCATGCATTGATTCCAACAATTGGCATTAAGAGTGAGATTGAAAAGCGTTCTAAACTCTCTTATTTAATCAAAAGTTTGGTTTTGATTGTTTTTGTATGAGATACAAAATTATATACATGTTGTGAATGAGTAGGCACATTACATTTATTTAATTCATTTGATGAATGTATATTGTGTTGGTTGTAAATTTTTTCGACTCTTATTTTTATGCTATTTATTTAGGAGATGTAAGGTCATAAGACCATTTTTTCAAATATTTTAAAAGTTTTTCATTTATGTAATTTTGAGTAATTACTAAAATTTAATGTCAATTATGGTGCCATTATTATTGACGATAAAATATGGAGTTGAGTGTAAATTTGGTATATATGAGGATCATGATTGTAGGAAACTATGGTAAGCATAGATGTGGTGAGTTCAACAACATCGTGTAGAGATAATGGCCACATATAGCAAGTCTTATGAACCTAAGTGCTAATGTGGCTCGTAATGAGTACACAACTACTTAAAACATCATAACCATATATTTTGAAAATTACTATTCAAATTAGTAATAGTGCTCAAGCCATTCCATGGAGTAAAAGTTGAAAAACAAGGAATTCCTTGGTAATTTATGTACTAATTAGATTAGTATAGAAAAATAAAAGCTCGGCCAATGCAATATTAGTTATAAGTATGTTTTATTTTGAAATGTTTGAAAAATATGTCATATACCTTAGGGTGTTTACTTATGTATTTTCTTATACCATAACATGAAAAAAAAATACATATATATTCTAGTTATAAAATTTTGTTTTATGAAATTTATAGATGTTAAATTAGAAAATAATATGTATAAAAATAAATTAAAAAGTTTAATTGTTTTAAGAGGTTTAAAATTCAAATTTGTGTTATTTAAAAAAGTAGACAATTCAAGCGTCTTAAATTTCATCAGTATATTGGATGGAAATCCAAACATAAATTCCATAGCCGATTCCAAATATACGGTAATATGATCTACACTCGGGAAATAATTTCACGTACCATTGGAAAATATAAGACACTTATAAAATAATTAAACTAGAAATTTCTAAGCACACTACTCTTTCTCGGTCAACAGTGGTTCCATCAAGTTCGATGGCTCCAGCCCATCCTTAATGTCTCCTCCATTTTTCATTCCATAGAGCTTAGTGTCTAGGATTTTGGGCTTTTCCAATTTTTTCCAGGAAAGTCTTTTTTGTGGTTTGGAACTTTTTGGTTTGTGGCATGCTTATTGGGAAGGGTTTGGAATTGTAGATATTTGAATGATTTGAGATTGTAGCCATTGGCTTGCTACCTTTTAGACTTGGAAGACGTGGTGGAGAAATTTTGGCTTCGTGCTAGGAGGAATTGAAATCGTGGGTATCTGGTAAAGGATAATAATCTCAGGAGTGGTAATGCGGCCATTGGTTTTCTATTCCTACCACTTTATTCTTTCATGTATTTTCAATTTGGAATCTCCTAGAAGCTCATATAGTGTATTAATGGAGGCTTTATTTTGTTGACAATTGGAGGAATACCCCCGACCTCATTTCTATAAGTGCTTATTCTTCATAATGTGTATGATGGTTGTTTGGATTCATGGCTCTGAATAACTGTTGAGGAGCCATATGAGCTACATGTCTGCCATTGCCAAAATGGCGGCCATTGGTAATAGGAATACTGGTTATTCCTCCACCTTCCTCTTTAGATTGATATTTTCTTCCACTAGAGCTGGAGGAGGAGGGTGAGGATTTGGCTTATAAGGACGAGGTAAGCTATATATTTCGTGAGATACTTTACACCTTGGTAAATTCGGGCATGTGATGGCAAGAGATGGCCTAGCAATCATCTGAACCCTGACATGCACTTACTGACTGTACTGGATAATTGACTAACAACATGAAAACACGACTACATATATTACATGAACCTTAAACTTGCTTATATAAATCGTATCTACAACTACATACTTATTTAATTCATATACTAACTTACATTTGAATAACCATACAATACATAAAAACATGGATTTCTACAAGGCCTCATGGCCTAACTTGACTGAGACTTACAACTGGGCTTGGCTTTAACGACCAATCATGCATGAACCTGTGACCTACAAAACAATTGAAAGTATGATGGGTTAGGTTTTTCGAAAGATCTGGTGAGTGGATAATATAGGGTCAATAAAATAAGCTACAATAAAAGACAAGAATGGGCTGAAACGAAGAACATAAGAGAACTATAAATCTGAATTTTAATATAAATGTAATAAACTGAATTACTGAGAACCTAACTGAAAATTTGAATTTGACCATGACTGGGAGTCTGATAGTGATCTGAATGTTGGGTTTTCTAAGTCATCCCAAGATCAATTAAGCGATGAAAAGTGCGAATACATCAAAGTAAAGTTGCGGAATACTCAGTTTGATCGGCTTTTGCGATGCGAAGAACAACAAAAAATTTCTACTCCATGGATGAAGCTCTCGGCCATGCCCTCTTTTTGTGCTCCATGTTTGATCTCCAAGCTCCAAGCTTTGTGTGTGGATTCCATGCTCATAGATG